>JAGVSN010000107.1:0-50795 GCA_022651745.1 Parapsyche elsis
TTTCTGCCTCCTTTGATCCGTTTAATATAATATTGAATATTGTCTAAATCCAAATTGTTGACGATTATTAGATCTATTAGTATCTGGGGTCACAGAAATTGGAAAGGGTTACATAACATAACATACTCGGTAGTAATTTTCACTTGTAACGCGACAATAGTCATTTGCCAACTCATCGAAATGACACATAGCAATTGTACGTACCTACCTAGATAGAATACGCTTATTTTCATTAAAAAAATATATATTTGACTGAAAATGGCCTCCCCCCGCACTGCGGGGTCTGCTCCCACCTATGCATATACCATTTCTATCTCCTTTGATCCGTTTAATATAATATTGACTATTGACTAAATCCAAATTGTTGACGATTATTATATCTATTAGTATCTGGGGTCACAGAAATTGGAAAGGGTTACATAACATAACATACTCGGTAGTTATTTTCGCTTGTGACGCGACAATAATCATTTGCCAACTCATCGAAATGACACATAGCAATTGTACGTACCTACCTAGATAGAATACGCTTATTTTCATTAAAAAAATATATATTTGACTGAAAATGCCCCCCCCGCACTGCGGGGTCTGCTCCCACCTATGCAAATACCATTTCTACCTGCTTTGATCCGTTTTATATAATATTGAATATTGACTAAATCCAAATGGTTGACGATTGTTAGATCTATTAGTATCTGGGGTCACAGAAATTGGAAAGGGTTACATAACATAACATACTCGGTAGTTATTTTCGGTTGTGACGCGACAATAATCATTTGCCAACTTATCGAAATGACACATAGCAATTGTACGTACCTACCTAGATAGAATACGCTTATTTTTATTAAAAAAATATATATTTGACTGAAAATGCCCCCGCACTGTGGGGTCTGCTCCCACCTAGTCCCGCTACTGGGCGGTGCGCTTATCTATTAGTATCTGGGATCACAGCAATTGGAAAGGGTTACATAGCATAACACCCGTGGGGTTTGGTACTGCTGCTCTAAACTGACAAACCCATTGTTGTCTCGCTCAATCACATGGGTTGCGTCTCTCGCACCAACATGTAACCTCACACGTAACAAATGTCTTCTGCTAGATCTGCGCTCCTTGTATTCGACAAAATTCAAGTGACAAAAGACTTTTGCATTTTGATGGATTGTTTATATATTACTTTATAATTCAAACATACACACGTCATTGTTTGCTTACCGAATGCATTTCTCGTTTCGTGAGAAAGTAACAATATGCCGATCCAAGCATTAATATTTGATTTCATACGCGTCTTATCTCACATTTCGCTGAAACAATACAATCACCGACCACCGCTGACTAAAAAAATAATACTAAAAAGTATTACAAACTTTAATGTGAAAAAACGATCTGACAGCTTTTTATAGCCATGAAGTTATTAAGTTAATTGTCTGAGTATCTGGGATCACAGCAATTGGAAAGGGTTACGTAACATAACACCCGTGGGGTTTGGTACTGCTGCTCTAAACTGACAAAGCCATTGTTGTCTCGCTCAATCACATGAGTTGCGTCTCTCGCACCAACATCTAACCTAACACGTAACAAATGTCTTCTGCTAGATCTGCGCTCCTTGTATTCGACTAAATTCAAGTGACAAAAGACTTTTGCATTTTGATGGATTGTTTGTACATATATTACTTTATAATTCAAACATACACACGTCATTGATATTTTTGCTTACCGAATGCATTTCTCGTTTCGTGAGAAAGTTACAATATGCCGATCCAAGCATTAATATTTGATTTCATACGCGTCTTATCTCACATTTCGCTGAAACAATACAATCGCCGACCACCGCTGACTTAATTTACAATTAACAAAAACAAAATAAAAATACAAAAATTTATTTATTTCTTATGCCAGCATTGAGTATGTAACATATTTTAAATCTAACCTTCACTAATGTGAAAAATGAGTCTGCTTCGCCTTTAACAGCTTCTCCAGTCGTGGTTCTATTGTGGATCTAGTGCGACGCTAGCGGAGGATGAATGTCCACACAATTCCTATATTTATTCTCAATGTCGCTCATCATCGAAAACCCAGTTTCGCAAAGATATGTAGATCGAAGTAAATAGGAGAAGTGCTTTTAGAGAAATCCTAGCAAGCTCGGGATATTCCGTGTTAGCTTTTATCCAGCAGGAAGCATGTGATAATGTCTCGAAACTAATCTTCATTCCTTCATCTGCAACCAGCTCCAATAACACTGTTCGACAAATGACGACTTTTTTGGTTCAGAGACATTTTTTGACATACAATTATTTATTCAGAAAATATGAGGTACATCTCAGTCATTAAATTTCAGTTAAAATTTTAATGGGATGGATTCATCTGCTTTGCCTGAACCAGTTCTTCTATGTTTGGCTTTGTTGTGGCCAGTGCAACTCTCATGTCATTTATCGCGTCTAATCTGTTTCGACATTTTGTTTTGATAGTAAGTAGTGTGGAAAAAGCCGTCTCACACTTATAGGTGGTTGCGAATGGAATCAGCACTCCTAAGAGCCATCTTTGCAACATCGGGATAGGACTGTGCCATTTCAATCCAAAAATTAATACAACACATTTAACGGAAAACATATTTTGCACCCCCATCATTTATTAAATCAATAAACTGTTCTTGAATTAAATTGTCCTCCGAAGGCAGATTGCACTAATGGAGAGTACAAACGGGTTATTGATAAATCGATGGTATTTTTCAAATTCTGGTCAAGAAAATAGTGAGAAATTTCTTCGCTATGAATTGATACATGACGTTTCATCACCTCAATGATATCGTCATCGACGTTAAGCTCATTTTCATCAATATATGTGTTCAGCTGTGGAAATGGGACAAAGTTATTCTTCTTTAACTTTACATGCCATAGTTCGAGCTTCATTTTCAATTTGCTGTCTAAACGTACTAATTTGAACGGAAAATGATTTTAAATTAATTTAAAATCATTTTCCGCTCGAATTAGTACGTTTAGATAGAATAAAAAAATATTGAGATAGAAAACCAATCCTCATAAACGTGGTAAAATAAAACATTCTCTAAACAAACGCCAAACAACACTAACAAAAAAAAAATGTGTAAAAAAAATATATGTTTTTGACTTTAAAAATTCGTTAGATAATTAATTATAAGTATTTCAAAGCAATAAAAAATTAAAATCAATAGGAAAAATATCTGACTATTAATTTCAATACTCATTTTGAGGACAGCAACACCATATTTTGAGTTATAGGCCGCAAAAGCCAAAAAAATGGATATTTTTTACATTTTTTAAATCACGAATATCTCATAAACGAGAGCATTTCAACAAAAATCATTATCGGATTCGAATTTAGTGGGTCAAACTTAGTAAAGATTGACTAATCTCCCCTCTGGGTATTTTTTTTGTTGCTCAGTGTAATTGATACATGCTGTTTCATCACCTCGAGGATATCGTCATCGACGTTAAGCTCATTTTCATCAATATATGTGTTCAGCTGTGGAAATGGAACAAAGTTCTTCTTCTCTAACTTTACATTCCATAGTTCGAGCTTCATTTTGAAAGCTGTCAATTTTTCGTGTTATACATATATTTTCCTTGCAGCGCCAGGTTGATAGAAATATAGAAGGAGAAATGGGCCGCACATAACACACCATATAATAGCGTTGGAATAATATTACACATACATATGTATGTATATCCCAAGAAATGTTACATACTATAATTATAAAAAAATATAAATATGTAATATAAATATGCGTTCATCTCTCACGGTCCCATCGAAGAGATATCACTTAATAAACGACCAATCAAAACAGCGCAAAGTTTAGGCCACGCCCTCCCCCCCCCCTCCTATCGCTTTTGACTAAATTAAATTTGGTTTCTGTTCTTTCTGTGAGACTAAACTAAAAATAGATTCAACGAATTTCGATATTTACCCATTTTTACCTTTTGATCCGGACTTGACGGTTAGTTGAAAATATTAATTAGTAGATACGTTATTCCTGATTTTTAATCCATATAAATTTCGACCTCGAAATTTTCACTGATTTGCATCAGGTATCATCCTCTGATCACGTTTTCATGATTTTTGGAAAAAAAAACTGCACAATACTGAAAATAAAATTTCTGAATTGTAATAATCCACAGGCAGATCGATATCTGGTGCAATATTCACTACATATGTATGTACATAGGTGGTCTCGATACACAAGAAAGTTCGTTAAAAAATGCAATATGCTCATTGGAGGAATGTTTGTGGTCACAATGTAATAACTACATATATGTATGTATGTATAATACATAGTAATCACCCAGACAATATTTATTCCAGTTAATTAGGGTCCATTTATACACCTGTGCATATATAAATATTTTACACTTATATCCAGTTGTATCCCAAAATAATAAAACTTTTTTTAAATACCTTATTAGAAACCTTAAATCTAAAATAATAATATCTACTATAAACGATGACAACGACATACTTATAACTGAACCAAAATTGGTTGCAAACATTTTTGCAAATTCATTTAGCAAGACTTATATCAAAGAACCAATCGACCGATTACCTATCCTCTCAGCCCAGTTACGCAATCCCAACGAAATCACAGACATCAATTTCAACAAGAAGGGTATCTGTGAAACAATATCTGGTCTTAGAGAGAACTCAGCCCCAGGTATCGACAACTTGCCCTCAATATTATTAAAAAAAACATCTGCCAATTTATCCAATATACTAGTCAAGTTTTTTAACGAGTCCTTCCAATCGGCATCACTACCGTATTTGAGCCCATTGCTATTCTTAATTTATACGTGTGACATTGTGAGTGAAATTAAATCTAACAATTCTATATTTGCTGATGACATTAAACTTTTTAGTCCCGTCTCTCCGGGTACAAACAGTTTACAGGATGACCTCTGCTCTGACAGGTGCTCTGTTTTACACCTCGGCCGATCAAACCCCCAAATCTGTTATTTAATTGATAACGTAAGTGTCCCAAAAGTTGCACCTCAAATGGACCTGGGTGTTGTTATCACTAAAGACCTTAAATGGTCTACTCATATAAACTCCTTGGTAAATAAGTGTTATTCTTTTATATATATTATCAAACGTGTATTTAAGACTTTTAGTATCCAGTTACTGTCAAAAATTTATAAATCGTATATTAGAGCTAAACTAGAATTTGCTGTTAATGTTTGGAACCCTAACTTTAAAAAAGACATTGTATGTTTAGAAAGGGTTCAAAGAAGGATAACAAAAATGCCATCTGAACTTCGATCACTATCCTATAATGAAAGGTTGAAGAAAATGAGTCTCACATCTTTGGAGACGAGAAGATTAAGAGGCGATCTAATAGAAGTCTACAAAATAATAAATAATAAATATAAATGCCCAATTCAAAACCTCCTTACTTTCAATAAAAACGCACATCTCAGAGGCTATACACGGAAATTACTAAAAGACAAATCGAACAAAATTGTCAGAGACTCATTTTTTTCAAATAGAGTGGTCGAAGTTTGGAACCGTCTACCAAATCAGCTAGTTACTTCCGAAAATACAAATCTATTCGATAAGTTTTTGAACACAAATGGATTTTTGTAATCCTTCAAATATAAATAATTAAGAATTGTATAAATGTATAAATTATGTCAGACCCCTGGGCTCCATCGGCTATGCCGCCTGCCCATGTATTTTAAATAAATAAATAAATCCTTACATGTTGTGTAAGTATGTACATATGTGGATACATCTGCACGTTATGTATCAATTAATTGTATAAAGAAAAATGTTTGAGAGTCGCTACTTTGCTAGTGTATATATCGGAGTACAGAAATAATTAAATATGTGTAAAAATCAAATCAATAATATAAATTGGAATACAGTATAGAGGAACGTTCAAATCAAACTCGGTAGATATTATTTAATACGTTATTTTATTAATAAAATCAAAACATGCATAATACATCAATATGTACATCAATATGTTCATCAATATGTACATCAATATGTTCATCAATATGTACATCAATTTTTTCATCAATATTTACATTTTTTTATTTTTAAATTAACAATGAGAATAATAACAATTTGTAATAGTCATTGCGAAAAATTACGGATTTGTGTTGTCTGTTGTGCTCTTTGACCATTTTCTTCAGTTTCGAGATTACAGCGTTTACATCTGGAGCATTGTTTGCGGAAATCGACTCGTCGGATAAGATGTTGAAGATAAGATGTTGAAGATAAGATGTTGAAGATAAGATGTTGAAGATAAGATGTTGAAGATAAGATGTTGAAGATAAGATGTTGAAGATAAGATGTTGAAGATAAGATGTTGAAGATAAGATGTTGAAGATAAGATGTTGAAGATAAGATGTTGAAGATAAGATGTTGAAGATAAGATGTTGAAGATAAGATGTTGAAGATAAGATTTTGAAGATAAGATTTTCTAGTAGTTGAAGATAAGATTAGTTGACCAAATATCCGAATAACGAACCGTTAACAATAGCACGAATATATCCGGATATCAAGTATTCCGATACTTGGATTGGAATCTCTATTACTGACTGGTGCTACTCGTTTCGCTAAATGCGGAATCCGTAGAATCGTCAACATCCTCCTCTTCAATTTCCTCCTCTTCGACTATCTCCTCTTCAACTATCTCCTCTTCAACTGCCTCTTCTTCAACTTCCTCATCAGTCGATTCCTCATTATTAAAAGAAAACCCACTGTAAAAAAACAAATCAGTTTAAAATGTATTAAAAAGTTCCATCAAATGCAATATGCATATGAAGGCTGAAGAATAATTACCTCTCAGGCATGATTTGAAACGGAGTCCCTCGATAATTTTCATTCATCAATTTCACACGTTTTGTTGCTAGACTGTAAAATTACAATTGTGCTAGGTTAAAATGTGTTTCTTGAAACTATAGATGGTAACAACAATACTTCATCTATAACTATGTAGGTGTATGTTACAGTTAAAGTGTACAGGCACTTAGTTTATATATGCATTCATTAGTCTATATCAATACATTGTCTAGCTTAATGCGAATTATATCGGTGCGAATGATCGTACGAGTTTGACGCAGCGATACCGCTAAGGTGTGTGAGCGCCTTAACTGTAACATATACATACATATGTATGTACATATATTAATTACTATACCCTTGACAGCACATGGCAAGGAGCGGTTTGTTTTTGCTTCTAGCATCGCTGTAAAATCACAAACATACATATGTATATTATATTAGGGCAAGCGTATTTCAAGTTTAGTAAAATGCGTCGTATTTTGAAAAATTGAGATAGTAACAATAACCTACATATTTGACTTTAACGCGTTTCTATTGTGATCCGCGATAACTGTTGATAGCTTTGATATAACTGCTTTCACATCCGGAACATTTGATTCGTCTGATGAGATCGCCTCAACGTCAACTATCTCTTCGGTCTGAACGGCTTGATCTGAAATGAAATGCACAAATAAATAACAGATTCTGATTTTATATATTTGTTCAAATAATCGTTGCTTACCAATAAACTCTTTTTTCTCTTCCATCTTTATTATTTCGGGAAAACACTTCTGCTCTTCCAAACTGCCACAAGACGAGTGAATAAAAAATACCCAATTCACACACTTCTTACTGATTTTTACGAAGACATTTGGGAAAAAACATACATGCTTTATTGCTGACCCTGACTAATTGCATTTCACTCAAGCGATATAACATTGTGCGTGCGTTGGTAGAATTGAACGTTAATATTTTGCTAGTTGGAGTTTTTTGGAGTTAGAGTCTGATAATGTCTTCAATTAAGAATAGACAAGTTGTTAAAGGACAGTGTCGTGAGTTTACAATTAAACTGCGTGAATATTTTGAAAACGAGAGAGACAATGGCGACCGTTGTGTCCGTTGTCCGCAAGCTTTAGGAATAAGTCTGAGTATTTTCCTTCGTGTTTCAAAGGAAAATTTTGAAGACACTTATTTGGTTAATAAACAATTGTCAAATTGCCAAACAAAAAAAAAAGAAAACAACCACAACCGATTACTAGCGTGGATGATTTTCAATTGGACGTCATGTTTATGACTACTATTCCAGAAGAGAATTGCCGACGATGAACAAGTTACAGCGATAAAATTGTACATACATAGATACAACATACTAATTATAAGAAATAAATAAATAAAAACAAAGAGATTATTTTACGTTCTTACAATGTTACATCGCATTGCACGAAAGGGACAGCATGTACGTTTTACACCAGCGGTTCTCAAACTGGAGTACGCGGTCCCCTGGGGCAGTGCTACTCAAACTTTCTGATATGGTGGAACGGTACCCTATATATGTATATGTACAATAAAAATATATATATTTTCTTGAAATTTTATTAATTAAAAAAAACACATTATACTTACATACATAAATAGATAAAGTAATAAAATAAACGATAATATAAAAATGAATTTATTTATTATGCAAGCATTGAGTATGTAACATATTTTATCGCTTTTTTATAGGGCAAAACTATTTATTTTCCATTTTTAATGAAAACTTAATGAAATTTGATTAATATCGATAAATGGATCTTGGATTAATTATTTAAAAAAATCGTAATCACTTGTAATAAGCCCCAATGGGAGGTCCTTTCCGAGGATCTTCTTCTCCTGGAAAGTACCACTCAAAACGTTCTGCCAAATTCTTTAAGTGTTCGCTTGTGATATTTCGAAGAGATATTTTATTAAAATCTTCGCCTTTATCGGCTATATTTGACGCTAAATTATGAAACATAGATATCATAGCAATCTCATCATAAATGGCGTGTCTAGTACAGCACAGTCAAAATTTCACCGAATATATTCATGGTTATATTTTACCATTAATTTTCAGTAACTTACATATATGTATTTTACAAATTATGCATCTATTCAGACGTGATGTGTCTATTCATGTATGTGCGTTGTTCATGTTAACGTATGTGCATCTATTCAGACGTGATCTGACAATAGATGCATAATTGATGAATTAGCCTCGCCTTGGTCTGATTGCATCGTAGGTTGACGATAGTCCATTCTGAAACACAATTCAATTTTCCAATTAATAATTTTTTTTTTAATCAGAAGAATTTAGGAATTAATAAATAATAAATTATTCGATAGACATCAAAATCAAGAATAGGTTCTGGATAAAATTATCAAAACGTTAGCATAAATTGATTCAAAGCCACGAAATTTAAACGAATACAAAATATAAACCACAAAACCAGATTGTAATTTGACTTGATTTACAAAAATTCCGTAATTTCTACCTATTTCATATTCTATACAATATATATTTCATATATAAATATATATATATTTCATATTTCATATTCTATACAATATTCTAATAGTGTTCATCATCATCATTTTCAACCGTTCACCATTCACTGCTGGATGAAGGCCCCTTCAATCCTCTTCTACTCCCGTCTGTCTTAAGCAATCTGCATCCACTTGACTTCATCAGCCCATATTCCACTCGATCTACCTTACTTTCTTTCACATCCGTTCGGATACCATACCAGTATTTCTCGCCATCCATTCTTCTCGCTATGTGTCCACTTCAACTTTTTCAACCATTTTACTATATCTGCCACTTTGGTCATCCTTCTTACCCATGTATTCCTCTTACGATCTCTTCTTGTTATACCAAGCATACATCTTTCCATGCTTCTCTGTGTGCACTGGATGTTACGTAGCATTCTTTAATTTAGCGTCCAAGTTTCACATCCATACGTCATAACTTTCAAGCATACTAATCAAGATTAAAAGATAAAAATTTTACACACTTGAATAAATTTCGAATCCATAATTATTCTTCGAAAGTTGCTGTTGTCAAATTAAAAGCTATATCCTACATTTACAATTAGGATCTTTTAGCACGTGATTTGTTTCTTTAGCCTAAAATTGTTAAAAACAATACATTAAGAATCCACGTGCTGATTTTATAACGTGTTATTGTAATTTTACGTATGGTCAACAAATTTCGTAGTCGCAACTATGTATTATTCTGATGCATCAGAATAATAAAATTGAACTTTGAATCATTGTGCAAAAAATATCGCACAGACCAACCGTAAACTGGGTCAATACATTTAATTTTTTTTTAATTTAAAATAAATCTTCCACGGCAAATGATAGCAATATTTGATTGTAATGGATATTGACATTATGATTAACATGCATATGTTTATGTATATAGGGCTTCCTGTTGACTACTTCGATAGTATTATATTTTTACTTTATCCCAATCGGATAAAGTATTGTGATCGTGCGAAAATTCGACCTCGAGATTTTGACTGATTTGTATCAGGTATCATCCCCTGATCACGTTTTCATGATTTCTAAAAAATTTCTGTATGGCTGTGTGTCTGTGTACTTATGTGTGTGTTTTTTGGACTAAATAATGAAAATTTTCTTTGTGCCTGTATGTTTTTTTTCTCCGAAACTATCAAGTCTATCAAGCTGAAATTTTATATCTATTATTTTCACGTAAGGTGTAAGAGCCATAAGGAATTTGGTCAACATCAGTGAACCGGAAGTAGGGTTTTTTTCTTGTAGAAAATTCTAAAATTCTTTTACCACAGAATATTTCCGAAACGGCTCCGGGAATTTTGTCGAAATTTCATATCTATAGTTTTCACGTTAGCCGTAAGAGATACTGTGATTTAAGTCAACTTCTGACTAGCTGGAAATAGATTTACAGGAAGTTCGGTCTCAGTCTAAAAATCGGGATTCGACCATTTACGATGATATCCCAGAGGAGGACGAAATTATTGTATTAAAATGAATGTATTTTTGCATGTAGGCATTAGCAACACAGCAATCAGAAATTTTCTCCCACGAATTCTTTACCCAATTTACGACTTCGTAAATAATCCTTAAATGGCTTGTTTATGACTAAATCAAATGTTTGTAGATTTGAATGATTATTTGGTCGATTCTTCTTTCGGCTAGAAAGTTTTTCATATCTTTGGCACGATGAGTACTGGCCGAATCCCAGACTAAAAGTCCTCTTTGAGAACCTCGTGAAATAGTTGGCAAAATATAGTCCACCCATTTCCTTATAACAGATTGGGTAGACCAATCTTTTTTGGATTCTAGGACTTATGTACATAAATGCCTGAAATTCTTTCTATTTATGCTTGGCATAACAAGAAGAGATCGCAAAAGAAATACATGGGTAAGAAGTATGACCAAAGTGGCAGATATAGCAGTACGGGTGAAAAAGTTGAAGTGGCAATGGGCTGGACACATAGCGAGAAGAATGGATGGCGAGAAGTACTGGAATGGTATCCGAGAGGATGTGAAAGAAAGCAAGGTAGACCGAGTGGAAGATGGGCTGATGAATTGAGAAGAATGTGCGAAGTCAAGTGGATGCAGATTGCTCAAGACAGACAGGAATGGAAGAGGATTGGGGAGGCCTACATCCAGCAGTGGATGGTGAACGGCTGAAAATGATGATGATGATATATTTTCTTGAAATTTTATCTCCGCGATTACGCATCAAATCCTGGTATCAGTAAAATTTTATTTCCCACGGAAACCCAGGAGCTTTGTTTTTTTGTTCTACGTTTTGTTGAGTAAGCAAAATGCAAAAATTCGGTCGGTCACCTTTGAATTGACAAGGGTCAATAAACTGCACTATCGCTACGGTGACCATATTTTTATGGAGAAAATAAAGGACAAATCAAAATTGTTTCATAATAAAAAAAAGTAGGTAGCGTTTTTTTGTTTCACTCCAACTAAAAAGCTTTATAATATTTATTATTAAATATAAGCATAGCATTTCAAACAATCATATTATTACATTAAAAAAATTTATTTTGATACTTTTCACAAGAATTAGGTTTTTTTAATAGCTCAGGTTTGTGTTTTAAGAATTCATAAAACTGTATACAATTCATGTCAAAGTTGCGTTTTGTATAAATGCATGCTTCCAATGTTTCGATTTTCTTTTAATAATTGGGTCATTTATATTTTTCACTGGTTCACTAATGAAAATACTTGATTTTTCGTTCAGTTGGGAAGCCAGTGTGAATAAAAAATTTTAAAATGTATTTTAATATATACGTGTTTATCTGTGAAATATTTAGAAAAGTTACCCATCGCGTTTTGCTGTAACCCAGTAGTTTTCTATATTAAACATCTACATAATATGTACATCATCAAAAAATTCTTTCAATTTTTTCAATGTTTTCACTCTGATTGTGTAGATGTAAAAATGTGAATAAATTTTTACTAATAGATATCACTTTAATATCTACCGGAAGACAGTCGACACTAGTGCTTATGCATTTATTGCACTGCGTGATATGCGCCAATATTCAATTTACAAAATGGCCATTTTAAAAAAAAAATAAATCTAAAGGATAGAGCAGTGAAATAAAGGACTGTCCTCTTAAATAAAGGACGTATGGTCACCGTAACTATCGCACTTCTCAGATTCACCATATTTATAAACTGCACACAATCGTCTCATATTTTATGTATTATATTTGCATATGCACAACACGCCATTCTAACACGGCTGCAATAGTGGGTGGGACGCTTAGTTAGAGTTAGAGACGCTCAGTTAAACGTTAGAGTTTCTTAGAGTTAGAGTCATTACCTCTTCATCAACGATGTCTGACAAGGAAAAGTGCACGGTGTGTGAAAAAAAGTCATCGTTGAGGTGTTCTAAATGCCACGGAGAATTTTATTGCTCCAAGGAGCATCAAATACAACACTGGAAAACGCACAAGAAAACCTGTAAGGCAGTGAAAGTAAGTACATATAATTTATTTTAAATATACACATTTACATAATAGCTCGAAGTCTGCCTACCCGGCTGCAACATTTAACCCATAGTTTTACCGCTATTGTTAGCCTACTCATATTTCAATAAATAATCACCATTCGTCGGTCGCAAACGGGCAATGTTATCATACTAATATTAACATACACTAACAAAGTGCCCCTTGTATATATCAGGTATCGTCCCCTGATCACATTTTCATGATTTTTGGAAAATGTCTATGTGTTGTGGGGATGTGTGTAGAATCTCAATAACTTAAAAATTACCTGATAAAAATCAGTCAAAATCTCGAGGTCAAATTTTCGTACGATCACAATTTATTACAAACAGTTACCGTTATTTTGTCCATCATGTACATACATATGTACATACATATGATATGATATGATAGCAGTGGGCTTTGGGACTCATCCGGAATATATATTAAAATTTTCTATAAATTCACAAAGCGGCATTCAAATAACATTTTCTTCAATACTTATGTACATATATACTGTTTTATTTCAGATAGAAGAAAGTAAGACACTCGGCCGCTATTTGGTGGCCACAAGAGATATAAAAGAAGGGGATATTGTATTACAAGAGAAACCCCTTGTAGAAGCTCCACACCATGTGAGCACTTCCATAAATCGCTGCCACATTTCTAAATACCAGAAAACGCTTAAAACATCAACATCCTTAAATTTATTTATTTATGACAAATAATGATTTTTTTTTTTCAGTTTTCGAATCCTGTAACATGCTTGGCCTGCTGTAAAGATTTAACTGAAGACACATCTTGTCCATGCACCAAATGCGGTTTTCTCATGTGCAACGCAACTTGCTCAACATCTGTAAATCACACACCAGAGTGTGATATAACAGTAGCCAGTGGACGCAAAGTACCGACTATTCATATAACATTGTAAAGATTTTTCATATTCTATAATATTAATTCGAATAAATTTCAGGCCGATATTCTATACAATTTACATGGGAACGAACTGATTGAGATTATCCCCATACTGCGATGTCTCTATTTAAAAAAAAATGATCCAAAGAAGTGGAAGACGTTCATGAATTTAGAGTCACATCCTCAAGAACTCAGTGGGTCTAATGATCTCCTTTTAGAAAGGTCAAAATTTGTCTTAGAATTCTTCGAATTGCAAGGAATGTTCTCCGAGAACGATATAGCGAAAGTGTACCGCATCTTACAGGTGAAATAAAACCGTTTTCCATTATTCTGAATTTAATTTTATTCACTACAAGCGCGTTCTGAATAATTTTCTAATTTTTGTGACTTTTCAGGTTAATGCTTTCCATCATCCTAATAAAAAATCATTAGTCCTCTACTCCACGATTTCTATGATGGAACACAATTGCTCTCCCAACTGCGCCAAAAGTTTTCTTACCACCAACGACGAGGTCAGCACAAATATTATAAGATTTATCATACTTTCAATTTCCAAAGTGCACTGTTGTTAGTTTCAGCTTTCTACTTTCAGATGAGAATCGTAGCTGCCGTCGAAATAAAAGCCGGTGAGCAATTATCGATAACTTATGTCGATCAATTACGTAGTACTGTCCACCGTCGTTCTACCTTGAAAAACAATTTTTATTTCGACTGCAATTGTGACAGATGTAAAGATGTTACGGAATTTGGAACCATGTTCGGTGCGCTCAAATGCCAAAAGCAGTTGAGTAAAATATATATCCATAGATACATTCAAAATAGTTGGAATGCATTAAACAGTATTCACAGCAAATTGCTTTGATTTATTGTAGGGACTGTTCGGGATACTTACTGCCGAAAACTTTCCTACTAGAAAATCTCGAAGAAAACTCAAATCATTGGTTTTGCAATCAATGCGATGAAGTTTTGAAGGAAATATATGCCCAAGAGCTCATTGATTCAATTGAAAGTGACTTCAACGCCGTTGTTATCAATGATACCGATCAGTGCAAGAAGTATATGAGCTCTATTTTTATTAAATTTATTCACCGTGTCATAATTATACTAAAATTATACCTTCTTTGTCATGAAAGTTTTCTAGCACTCAATGGAAAATATTTGCACCCGTCACACGAATACATGATTCGGGTCAAATTTTACTTCAGTCAATCTTTTCAAACTATGCATGTCGGCGGCATAGAGGATATATCTACTGGAGATATATCTTTGTTAAGGGAGTATTGTCAAGAACTCTCTCCAATTTTTGATAAACTTGTGCCTGGTAGGTCTATTTACATAAAAAATTCAAATTTTAGTATACTTCTAATATTATTTAAATTTTTATAATATATTGGATTTAAATTCAGATTTAGTTGATATGCGGGCGTTGTTGCTCTTTAGCCTGCATGCGAGCAATGCTGAAACTTTCAATAGAAATGCTGGTAATGATTTGGATCCAAACATAATAAGGGAGACTATGCTGGTATGTTGAAAATAAGTACTTTTCAATGATTCAATAATACCTACGACATTCTTCAAATACATATGTATACATAATTATATTGTTCGCTTTTGTTTAAAGTTTTCGAAAAACGCAATGGAAAAGGTTGTGAAGCTTTTGCAAAACGAGTCAGAAGATTTACAGTTAGGGCAATTGGCATATAAAGTATCCCTGAATTTGGTGGAAATGGACCAAATTCTACAGAGTATGACCGATTTATTTATTTAAATAAACATAAAGAAGAGGCCCGATGCGCACCTGCCACTTACAAGACTGTAGATCAGGGGTTCACAAAGTGTGTCCCGCGTGACTTTTGATTTTTTCCCGCGAGTGTTATGTTAAATCTATATATTTTTTTTCTTCATATGGAATATTGGTTATGTGGTTTTTAGTATAAATAATTTATAATAATGTATGTATATTTAGTTAAAAACATAAGTTTAAACAACGAAATATTTTTTTGCTTATGTTTACATATTTTTATGTAAAAAAAAAGGTAGCCACTATGGTCATGCACTATGGTTTATGTTCATGCACATTTGTAAAATAAATAAATAATAAGAATATATTGGTAGACCAATATATTTATATGTAAATATTCCGTTGTATGTATGTACATCGTCTTTTGTATGTTTAAATATTTTTCATTTCGTACTTTGTGTATTTAAAAAATATAAAACCAAAATTTTTTTATAATTTCACTATATTTTTTTATTTTTAAACTACCTTACATCGCTTGATGTATGTATGTACATTGTGTGAAATGTACATACTTATGTTTATTTTTATGTAAAATAAAGGTAGCCACTATGGTCATGTCACTATGGTTTAATTTGTAAAATAAATAAATAATAAGAATATACAGGTAGACCAATATATTTATTTATATGTAGATATTCCGTTGTATGTACATCGTCTTTTGTATGTTTAAATAATTTTCATTTCGTACTTTGTGCATTTAAAAAATTAAAAACCAATAAAAATTTTATAATTTCACTTTTTTATTTATTTTTAAACTACTTTACATCGCTTGATGTATGTACATTGTGTGAAATGTGCGTATGTATGTACATTGTTTAATCTAAATGCAAGTCACATTGAAACTTTCAACAGACGTAGTGCTCAAACTAATTTAGGACCAACAATATTAGGAGAGACTAGTCTGGCTAAACAGAAGTGGTACTTCCTTTGGAAAACCACCAAATTTTTGTGTAATTTTTGGAAGGTTTTTCCAGCAAAACTATCACACACATTAAGCTGAAATTTTGCATATGTAGTAGGTGTAACAACCTTATGTTTTTGGAGTTTTTAACTATTTCTCCGAAACTGTCAAGTCTATCAAGCTGAAATTTCATTTCTATTATTTTCACGTAAGTTGTAACATCTGACGAGCAAAAGTGGCAGTTTACTCTTGAACGAATTTTTGCTTTTTATTCTTTTCGGCCTTATAAATATGTAGTATCATCACAATATTGTATATAATATTATAATTCTGAGAGAAATACCTATGTAGTTACAAAAACCCAACCTGGTGGTCTCGGGTTCAAATCCCACTCGTTCGACGTTCTGGTTTTTTAATTATTTAGCGAGGCGAGCGTTATCAGCAGACAGACACACACACACAGAGACGGATTTCGGCTATTATATACATACATATATACTAGTGTAAGCCCGTTGAATATCAACGCCCGCTGAATTTTAAATTACGTAAAGCGCTCTTTTTATAGAGATCCCCACTAATTGATCGCACGGTTGTGAGTGAAAAATAATAGCTTTTATAGCGCCATCTATATATTATAGCAATCCCGTAGTATCGATAGTATCGATTTTTTTTCTCTACTTTACTATTTATATTATAATTATTAATTATTATATACCTATATATAATAATTATAATTTTGTAAGTGATTTCGTAAAAAAAAAAAATAGTTTTTATAGCGCCATCTATGTCCTCACTAATTGATCCCACGGTATCGATAATTTCGATAATTTAATCAATAACCAGGTCGATAATTTTTTTTATACCTTATTTTTATTATATTATAATTATTAATTATTATATATGGTATATACCTAATAATTATAATTTTGTAAAAAAAAAAAAAAAAAAAAAAAATTTATAGCGTAATCTATATGTAGGTAATGTAGGTAATGTAGGTAATGTAGGTAATGTAGGTAGGTAGGTAGGTATGTAGGTAAAGCAGAGTAAAGATCCCTTGTATAGGTAATGTTTAAAAAAAAAAGGACAAAATCGACGAAGGGCGATAGCGAATAGCATCAGTGCGAGTAACTCGAGCCTGGGGTCATGAGTTCGATCCCCACTCGTTCTGCCAAGTTTTTCCCCAATTTTTCCTCAGCCAGCGTTGTCAGCAGACAGACAGACAGACGGATTTCGGCTATTATATATATAATGTAATAGATATTCCGTTGTATTTTGTATATGAAAATATTTTTCGTGTTGTACTTTATGTATATTTTTAATATTTTTATTTTTTATTTTTAATATAAAGTTAATATTTTTTACTTTATGTATATTATTCAAGAAATAACTAATACAATTTTATAATTTCACTATATTTTATTTTATTTTTAAACTACGTGATTCCTAATGTGGGTGTGTGTGTAAACGGCACTGATCTCGCTTCGCTCGATGTACATACGTATGTAGATTGTGTGAAACACCTCGTGAATGCCCGTGAAATGAAGCATTTTGGCCAATGCGGCTCCAAAAGTTCCTAGATAATTATTATTTATACAGAACGAAAGTATGTATTTTATTACCGAGCATATTTATTGCCATTCGACACTGCGTTGATAATAATTCAACGCATTTTTCCAACACTGCAATCTCGCACATTCTATACTTGCAGTTATATCGCGCAACAACGTGCAAATTAAACGCAATCCACAGAAAACGCATACACCGCAACTCTACATTCATATTTACATACAATGTAGAATTGCGCGTCATAACTGCCGGTCACAAACACACATTCAAAGCAATCAGTTTTCTCCTTCACATCTCCATTTGGAGTCCATATTAATTTTGGGGTACTTTTCAGGAAAAAGAAAAGTAATGTATAGCAGTGGAATATGCAATACCTGCGAATATTCATTTAAATTTTCTATGAAATCACAAACCGGCATACAAATAACATGTTCTCGAATACCTACATATATACTGTTGTGGGTACTCGGTTAACCAATGGGCTGGGGTTGGCATCACTGTCTCCCTGACGGTTGGCAACCCTTCTACCGGCGTCCGAGTGTTACACAGGTCACTCCCACTCTGTATTTTTACGTTTTTCTTAAATTGTTAAAATAAAAATTGAGCCTTCTGTGGGTAACATTGTGGCCCGATGACGTTAATGTTCAATCAAATTTGGAGGAGTGGACATTAGAAACATGTCAATCAGGGCACCCCGACATTAGCGCGCGGGACATTAGCGCGCCGAAATAAACGCGCTGACATTAGCGCGCAGTAAAACCCCGACATAAGCGCGTGGGACTGTAGCGCGCAAAACAAGATTATTTTGTATTGTTGACTGCTCATTTAAAGAAATTTAGATCCGCGATTGCAATATATTCTTCTCAATTCATCAGCCCATCGTTTGCTCGTTCTACCTTGATTTCTTTCGCATCCTCTCGGATACCATTCCAGTATTGCAATATGGATCAATCAATTTGTTCGTGACATAATTTGACTTGTCTGGAACGAAAGGGTATACATATGTATATACCCAAGTGAATTGGAATGTTACATGTCTAGAAGACTTTGTGGGCCGATATAATGTACATACGTACGATGATGATAGGAATTACGCAGAAAGTGCATGGCATACGTATTTTTATGTTAGGGTGCTGGGTCATCGATTGTTTACATCAGGGGGCCCCAACCTTTTTGGGAAATGGGCCGTTTCAGAATTTTGAAATCTATAGAGGGCCGGATGAAAAAAAATCTTATTGGAATCCAATTCAAACTAATTTGCATATATTTTTTAAATACATTGTACATACATATGTATGTATGTAAAAAATTTTCCAGATGCCGATCGGTTAAGCGTGGTCGATTTTTTGATTTAATATACATATTTAATTTTGGAAAACGTCTGTTCGCATATGTACCTATACAAATGTGCTACCAAAAATTGATACAATTTTTCTAGCAAATGCTTTTATTTTTGGATAAAATCAGACTTGTCCAATATTATTAGCCAATTCGATTTAATTTAGCTTATCTTGTGTCATTTCATTGCTTGATTCATCAAGAACTTATTTATGAAAAGAAGATGAACCTATTTCTATTTATTTATTTTTCTATCGAATTTCTTAGTTAAAGAAACAATCATCTATATTTTACATATTATATTCAAATTACTCAGCGAAACACCAAAATTCTCTCGCGGACCAGTGCTCGAATTCAGCGGGAGCGGCAGGGAGCGGGCGTTCCCTTTCGTGAAATCTATAAATTTAGCGCTCCCTTTCGTAAAAAACCAAAATTTCCGTGCTCTTTCAATAATTATTGCCGAAAAAATGTTAGAAGGTGAATTTTTTTTAAATTTATAACTCCTAAATCACAATCTTTGACTTAAAGTTAAATTCTTTACATTTCAATTCCGACAAAGGCATCTTATATGTAGCCAGAAGCCATTTAAAATATTATTATGTTTTGAAAAAGCTGGATGCACTTGTGTTACTTGAAGATAACATTTAGAATTCGAGGGTTTTTATGCGCAAAAAGTTTTGTTGCTTTATGGTCGGCACTGTCTGTCACACTATGGTCGAACTGCAACTCTCGGGGCATCGGTCATTTCGATAATTTACGATATCTTTCTTTGAATTGTCGGCTTTCTTATTTTAACAAAATTTCTAAAGCAGCTGTACCGCTACCATTATACTAAAGGAACCAAAATTTCAAAATACTTCAGTCTTGCCTGTCCCTCTGATGAGAGAACTTGAATTTACCGAACGTATTTGCAATTTCAATTTATCATCGGGAATCGCTTGATTATTTTTTTTATTTATATTTTATTACTGCACTTCATCACTAACAAACACTTTTCTAGCAACATTTTTTAAGTTGTCTGAATTATAATTACTGCACGTGACTTAACTAAATAGTGATATTAACAATTATTCAAATTTAAAAAAAAATAACCGTGTAAATTGTGCATGTGTGTATGTATGTATGTAATACAGTTTCTATAATAATAATACTAATAACCTAATATATACAACCATAAATTCATTTATATTGGTGTACATATGTTACGTAAGTGTTTTGGTGTTATAATATACATATGTATGTATATAAATGTACGTACATTTTCTATACATATATGTAGTTAAAAAAAAAGGTCGTTTGAAATTTTTTTTAAATTATCAAGCGCTCCCATTCGTGAAAATTTCCATTTCGAGCACTGTCGCGGACTACGGGTTGGCGACCGCTGATATACAACTAGTTGGCATCCGTATGCGCGGGTATACATACGGTGACCATACGTCCTTTATTTAAGAGGACAGTCCTTTATTTCACTGCTATGTCCTTTAGATTTATTTTTTTTCTAAAATGACCATTTTGTCCTTTATTTTGTAAATTGAATATTGGCGCATATCGCGCAGTGCAATAATTGCATAAGCACTAGTGTCGATTGTCTTCGGGTAAATATTAAAGTGATATTAGTAAAAAATTATTCAAATTTTACATCTTCACAATCAGAGTGAAAACATTAAAAGAATTTTTTGATGATGTACATTTGTAGATATTCAATATAGAAAACTGCTGGGTTACAGCAAAACGCGATGGGTAACTTTTCTACCAGCTTTAGAGAGAATATTAAAACTACTCAAGTCAATAAAATCGTAGTTTTTGAAAGTGGAAAAATGTCCCACGATTCTGAAATTTTTTTTTAATGATGTGTTTGCTGAGGCATTATTATTTTTTATTCACAGCCAAACTTTTCAACAATATATATTAAAATTAATTGAACTAAAAATCAAGGATTTTTAGATTTTGAAAAAAATCAATACATATTAAAAGATGCAACAAAATCGAGGAAAGCGTTTTGTTAATTTTCAGTCACTGGAACTTAAATATAAATGACCGCGAACTGTTTCATGAAATTGCGTGTATTAAAAGTTATGTCACCAGTGTAAAGATCGAAGAATGCCGACAAAATGACGAGTTCTGCCAACGTAGTTGGTTTGAAATTTTAAATATTTCACAGATAAACACGTATCTTTTAAAATACATTTTAAAAATTTCACTGGCCCCCGCTGAACGAGTATTTTTATTAGTGAACCAGTGAAAAAACCCAATTGAAAATCGAAACATTGGAAGCATGCATTTTATACCAAACGCAACTTTGACATGAATTGTATACAGTTTTATGAATTCTTAAAACACAAACCTGAACTATTAAAAAAAAGTAAATTCTTGTGAAAAGTATCAAAATTAAATTTTTTAAAGTAATAATATGATTGTTTGAAATGCTATGCTTATATTTAATAGTAAATATTATAAAGTTTTTTAGTTGTAGTGAAACAAAAAAACGCTACCTTTTTTTTTTATTATTATGAAACAATTTCTGATTTTTCCTTTATTTTCTCAAAAAAAATATGGTCACCGTACGATAATGCATAGAGACCCGTGTTTTTCGCATATATTTTTATCGATTTTAGCATTTTGATCTGTAATTTTAGCATATTGTAGCGAATAAAGTGTTTGATTTTAGCATATATTTAGCATTTATTTTTATTAGATAATTTTTTTAATACAGATCAATTTCAATACTCTGTAACAAAATTTATATATACAATCAATTTAAAACTAACGTGACAAATAAAAAATAGTAGAAAATTATTAAGAAATAGCAATATGGAGAAATACGAAGACAAAAATCACGAATTAAAAAATAAAATATAACATTAATTTAAAATTTATTAAACTAAGCATGGAACATATTTCCACAGACGACTCTTTTTAGTTAGTACGACGATCAGTTACCACTAAATTATATTTACTAAGAAATCTTTCTGCATCCACACTATTTACAGGACACCAAATTGATTTTATTGCAGCAGAACCAAACTCTTCATATTTAATTTTTGTGGTCATTAACAATTGCAGTATATCAGGTTTTAACCCACTTTTTATATTTGCTACAAATCGTTAAAAAAATGCTTGAATGGTATTGTTCGTAGTAAGTTTTGAAATTGCATTCCGATGATTTATAGATTTCAGATGTTTTTCCAAGTTATCCTTTTTTCTGCCACTCCACTCGACAATTACAATGTCTTACAAAGTCACTTACATATGTGATCACATTGTATGTGATGCATGTTTATATGTAAATATATGTATGTATGCATGTGTCCTGATTCCTACAGTTTCATTGGGAATAATATTTACCAAATATGTTAGGTATCAAGAACGCCGCATACTTCCGTGCCATTTAATATACATACATACATATGTACATATGTAATTACGTCACTACGCAGACGCATTGCGAACTTGACACTGTATGCATATGTTTAACTTCGGAGAGATAAGAACGCAATTTATAACCAACCTACAATCCATCGAATAATTTCTCGTTCATTCGTCGTCGGACAACCACCCAGACCACCTAGAAGCTTTAGACACTCTCAACTCCAAACCAACCCTCGGAACTTCAACAGGACCAACGGGTATGTACCTACTTGTATTTTTGAAAGCTTTTGCCCAAAATGTCCTCATTTTATCAGAAAATGGGATCAATTTTTTACATAAAAACTAAATATTATGTTCAAATTTTTTGAGACCCTCTGTGATAATAAAATATTTTTTTTTACTTTATCCTAATCGGATAAAGTATTGTGATCGTGCGTAAATTTTCATCGCTGCGTAAATCATCCCCTGATAGCGTTTTCGTGATTTCTGAATGTCTTTGTCTTTGTGCCTGTGTGTAGAATCACCGATAACTCAAAAACCGTTTATTCTATTATGCTGAAACCTTATATTGATTTTAAACACTTTGCGTGGATTTCATATAACACTGCTAACTTATACCTACATATATAATACATCACATTGATTGGTTTATTTGATCTTAAACAATCGTTTCATTGCACTTTTTTTTTATTTTTAGGGTTGTTCATATTCGGAAATGCAAGAAATCTCACAGAAAAAAGTGAATTGTGGACCTCCATTATAGAAAAATTAAAACATAAGACCTACGCTTTTGATGAATTTCCATTACAGTGTCAAAATCATGGCACTGTTCGCATGGTATAATTTTCTTACACTTTGAATTCGTTAGATATTATACATATACAATATTATGTACATTGACAATATTTGAGCGACAGTAATGATTATGATTTTTGTTGAAACTTCAGATTAAAACAGCAGCCGATGTCTTCCAGTTTATCGACAACGCTTCCGAAGAACTTGTAAGATGTCGAGAGATAGCGCATGGGTAAGAATTGTAACGGAACAGTAATAACAACTTTTTTGTTTCTTAAATAATGTGATGATTTTAATTGCAGAATATGCAATGCAGGACACACGTATCGAATGCCATGTTATAGACCAAATCTATGCGAACAAATTGTTCAGAAGACATTCAAATGCGGCCATATATTTGAAGTTAAATGCTACATCGATCCAAACACGGTTAGTTTAGGCTATTTCGTATTTTGTAAAATGATCATCTCCAGCAGTGGGTAGGAACCAACGTATTGTATGTCATCATCATCATTTCCAGCCGTTCACCAGCCACTGCTGGATGAAGGCCTCTCCAATCCTCTTCCATCCTGTCTGTATTGAGCAATCGGCATCCACTTGACTCCACACATGCTTCTCAATTCATCAGCCCATCTTCCACTCGGTCTACCTTGCTTTCTTTCACATCCTCTCGGATACCATTCCAGTATTTCTAGCGCCCATCTGCCATCCATTCTTCTCGCTATGTGTCCACTTCAACTTTTTCACACGTTCCGCTATATCTGCCACTTTGGTCATACTTCTTACCCATGTATTCCCCTTACGATCTCTTCTTGTTATACCAAACATACATGCTTATCTGTATGCACTGGATCTTACGTAACATCCTTGAATTTAACATCCATACGTCATAACTGACAGTATGCATATATGCCTTATTTTTTAAGCATAGCTGAATGTTGCATTTAAAAACTATGTTCATTCTTTCGAAAGCGCTCCATCCTAGTTTCGTTTGTTCTTCTTTACATCCGGTCATATTCACTAACTATACTAGGTATAGGTATAAATAATTATCGACTGTCTCTACAATATGATTATCTACTGTGACTACGCTTTGCGTGCAAAATTCATTAAATATAATTTTAGTTTTATTAAAATTATCTTTTAAGCCTACTTTCATACTTTCGTTGATTAATTCTTTAATTAGTTTAAATTAAACTATTTTGTAAATCTACTGAGTCACATGCAACTATAACTATGTACATACTCGTATGTGTATAGATTTAGAGAATTTGGTGTTTTTAATGAAGCTTTGCATAAAAAGCTTGGAAAAACATCGCACATCACATTGTCAAATGAAGATATGAAATATTAAATTTGTCTACTAAAGATGGAGTCTGTTTCATATGAGACGTTGACTCTTCACTATTCGACAACCGTTTTACAGTCTTTCATAGTGTAATAAAATACTCTCCATTGTCAATTTGTAAAATTTTGATATTTTAATTGACTTTTAGGTATACCTACCTACATTTTTTATTGTTTATAAAATATTTAACTGTTTTCGTTACTCATCAGGAGCCGTGTAAACAGCAATGCAAGTTAACATGTGAACGATGTAACCATCGTTGTCAGCAATTTTGCAACCACAAGTGCGAGCCATGTAAAGAAATGGTACTTTTTTTTTTTTTTATTTCAAAACAACAATGTATAATAATTTAATATATTATGTATCTACCACGACGATTTTGTTATAACAATGCAATGTTTATTTAATTTTTGTTGTTTCGTTGTTGTATAAAAGATCCAGAAGAGGAAAATTTGCGGTCAGACTATTGTTATGAAGTGCTCTGCAAAAGTGAATGCTTGGGTATGCAATAAATGCAAAAAATTCGAAAATCGATGGTGAATTTTTAATTATATTTATTTATCTTTGTTAAATATTGCAGCGTTTTCCTATTTTATTATTTTATTTATACATTTCAGATTCACAAGGTTTCACTTTCGAACGCGACATTCTCCAAAGACTACATCCTTGAACTATTTTTCTTTTGTTATCTTTAATATTCATTCAAAATCGAAACGTACAATTTAATGTTTAAAAAGCATTGATCAAATTTAAAATTCAAAATTTTCGTTTTCGCTTAGATGTGTTTATGTTAGATTTTGGCCCTGCCGCACCCCTCAAACCACACCCGAAAAAAAATTTAGTTTTTATTTTTTTTTCGGCCTTTTAAATATTTTGAATCTTTGTGATATTATAACATTAGAATAAGTATAGCAATGGTGAGTTTAAAAAAAAAACTCATCAAAATCGGTCTAGTAGAAGTGACGGTTTATCGTGGTTCAGTATGCGTTGAAAATTGTTTGTTTCACATTATGATGCGTTCGTTCGAGGCAACATTCTCCGGCTTATGAGCAGAATTTAATTTTTGACTTTTCAAGTTTCAAAAATTGTTTCGTCACTCTTTATATTCCTCAAATATACATATGGATAAAGTCATGGTCAAAAGTCAAAAAATAATTATTTTTCCTCTATTTTGTTTTGTCATCGTTTTTTTTTAATATATATTGTATATTTATATATTTTTATAATATTTATCATATTTTCTTTTATATGTATGTATATAATATTATAAATATAATGTATATTTATAATATTTTCTTTTATATGTTATAAATAGATTCGAGAAAAATAAATATTTTATTTTTCCACTGTTCTGTTTTGTCACTGTTCTCTTTATCGCTTTTCTGTTTTGTCCTGTTCTCTTTATCGCTTTTCTGTTTTGTCATCGAACCGTGGCAGATATAGCAGTACGGGTGAAAAAGTTGAAGTGGCAATGGGCTGACACATACCAAGAAGAATGGATGGCAGATGGACGCGAGAAGTACTGGAATGGTATCCGAGAGGATGTGAAAGAAAGCAAGGTAGACCGAGTGGAAGATGGGCTGATGAATTGAGAAGAATGTGTGAGGTCGAGTGGATGCAGATTGCTGACAGACAAGAATGGAAGAGGATTGGAGAGGCCTTCATCCAGCAGTGGATGGTGAACGGCTGAAAATGATGATGATGAAAAGAAAATATTATAAAAAATATAAAAATATACAATATGTATAACAAAACGATGACAGAACCACAGATAACCATGGAAAGATGTATGCTTGGTATAACAAGAAGAGATCGTAAGAGGAATACATGGGTAAGAAGTATGACCAAAGTGGCAGATATAGCAGTACCTACCTACGTGTGAAAAAATTGTAGTGGACATAATGGTAGCGAGAAATACTGGAAAATAATGGAAATACTACTCCGACGATGATGTCGTGATCATCACTCCAGATAATCAATTACAAATAGGATAATTGAGATTAGAAAGAAAGTCGTATCAAAATAAAATGCCTAGGCAAAGTACAAAATCAACAAATTTTGCCGTTTGGATCATTCTTAGCTCACCAATCAGAACGGCTGATCCTGAAGAACAATTTAATCGTTTTTTTTTTCCACGCAATCTCATACGTGTTATTATGAAACGTAAATCATTTTACACTTTGCCTGTAACATATCGATTTTGTTTATATTATTATTTATTATTATTTTTTTTGAAGAAACCTTTACGGTTCCAATCAGCGTAGAAGATTTGACCCCTCTCATGGATCCCGTATGATTCGCCCCCTATAGATTGGGATTTCATAGACAGGTACGTGTGGAAATAGTTCACTAAAAGTAGCAACAAAGTCAAAAAAGAAAAGGACTAAATTGTTTACGGTGTAATTTAGCTCTATACATTTCTAAGCCCCGCGTCTACTACAGGCGGTTATATTCTAGCCGATAGTCATGCCCTTTAAGAGCTTTGTGGGTACTGCTGGTGAACTCTGCGTTTATTATATATTTAATACTGACCCATCAAACCAAAGCAACCACAATGCGTAAGGTGTAGTCACAGATTCAAGGTAATTTATCATATGATTTATTTAAACCACACTATTACAGCAATCGCTATACCTACGTTGAGGCGTCAGGTTTTAGACAACTACATAATTAAGGAAATAAGTTGTCTAACTTAACTAAAATGCTATTTATTTATATTACAGCGTCTCGGAGAGCTCGTATTACGTAGAAACCTCAGAGGAGTGAAATGTTACATTATATTTTAAATATCGAACATTTATTTGGTATATAATATTTACATTGTATGTTATAGATATTAACTATTATAATTATGTACCTACGTACTGCACATTTGTAATATATATATGTAAACACAAATATAAATTTTCGACTCATAATTTAATAGTAATATTATTAATGTAATAATATCTATTATCTGTTTGGCACAAACCACCATTTCATTAGAAAGAGGACGATATGATCTTCAAAAGGCTTTTAATTTTCATCGCCGTGGCGTTATTGTGGTCTGACTATCTTAAAAGGATATTTTGGAGAGAGATCGATAAATTTTGGAAAAAAAACCTCTGTTATATCAAGATGAAGTAATACATATGTATGTATATTAAATTTCGTTGCCAGAGAAAGGAAATATGGAAAGGCATTTTTATAACAGTTCGTAATAATTATGAAGTATCCGCAAAACAGTGAACTACGGAAAGTCAAATAAAAAGTAAAATCGGCCCTTTCAGTTCAGCAGTCATTTTTGCAAAACAGACATTAACACCAAAAGCAGGAGCAATGGTCCAACAATATAATTATTTTATATATATATATATATATATATATATATATATGTGTGTATATATTTCTTCATACAGTAAGGCAACGAGTATTCGTGAATATAGTTTAATTATTTTAATGGGACTAATAGAATCCGATCCATTCGTTCCAACGGAAATAAGTCATGGGATTTGCCTCTCTGTAAAAAAACACATATGTAAGGTTAAATTAAAACGCAAATCAAATTTTTATCAAAAGGTACTTTCAGTAAGAGTATTTGCATATGTAGGTATACTTTTCTTTGAGCTCTTCTATTTTTAATAATTTGCGGAATAAAAACACCGCTCTGGGTAAATTTGCGCGAGCGTCGATGTTACACAATTCCTTTTCGACGATTTTCTGTTCTGCGTCAGCTTCGGGCTGAAAAATGTTTTCAAAAATTGTCATCATGCTTCATAAGGTATAAATTACACAAGGCAGGTATTCAATTGAAGTGCATTACCGAAATAGCATCGTAGTTGCCCAACAACCGGATTAAATTGCGCTGATACGCGATGATATTATCGATCGTAATGACAACTGAAAAAAACAGAACATGAATGGTTAGTCGTCGATGACGATAATGACGATTTAATTGCTAAATTATACAGACCACTTTCATCCACAGAATCACGCGAAGAATTCCCGCAAATAGGGGTCGAACAGCTCAATTTTGCCGACTCATTCATTTGCGACATGTCTGCTCCTTTCTTGAATCGGAATGTGTCCACATGAAATTAATAATTTAAAAATGATGAGGCCCATAGATACCTACATATTATTATAGCAATTATCATACTTGTTGCAATACAGTATATCGTCAGTGATCTTGCAAACTGTCCTACTAATTTTTCCCAATTTTTTTTAATGCAAAAAGTTGTACGCAATAGCCGTAGAGATGTGTGACGATTGCATTTTGCGATAATTGCGAAATAAATGCGTAAAATGACAAAAAAAGCAAAATAAAATTTTTCCCAGCGTCACCAATAGATATATGAGTCGCCTAGTTCCAAATCCCGATAAGTCCACAATATATAAAAAACGAGGATGAAATATTTTCTGGTCCTAAGAATGTTTTCAAACGATGCCTTATACTTGAATTATTCCAAATACCGCCAAGTGCGCCGTAAAAAAATATTGAAAATCAGTGTTAGTTCCAAAAACTGACAATTGCACTATGATAAAAGCTGACAAAAGCCATATTTAGAAACAAACAACGATAAGTCCATGTTTCTAATCTCAATATTTTGTTTAATATCAACAAAATTAAGTTTAAATGAGTTTAAACGCCATCAAGCAAATAAGTCTGTAGCGGAAAAACCGCGTTTGCGAACAAGTGAGTTTTATGGACTTATCGGGATTTGGAACTAGGCGACTCGTATACTTATTATCTATATTCTATGGTATGCTTTATGATGACTCTCTGGATTCGTATGTACCAATCTGTGGAGCAGATATGAAGAGCGAAATAATAAAAAAAAAACAATAAAATGGGACAGAGAGTCGTGTGATTTTTTAGATACGGCTAATCCTACCACGTGTTCTAAAACGATAGTAGATACTCTAAAACAGGGGTTCTTAACCTGGAAAGAATCAACTTATTACCTTTTTTTCAACTAACCTCAAATTGAATTCAATATAATTTGACACCTTATTTGGTTGCCCGGTGATTAGTTTGGTGAGCGTCATTGTATGAGTTTGGTGTGTTTTGTGTTTTGATAAAAACTTATGTGGACGCATCATAATGCTGCGTCCATACCGACGAACCGAACGACGAACGACGAAGGGTTGCTGTTGTGTGGACCGCTCCACACTATAATAACGTCCGATGATTTATGAACGTCCACACAGTAGCAACCCTTCCTCGTTCGCTGTTCGGTTCGTCGGTGGGTACACAGCATTATGCTGCGTCCATTCGCGACTTGTAAAGCGAGCTACGACAGTTTCAATTCCGTTTGCGACAAAGTACCTACATATTATGTATCTATGCTAATCGGAATTTTCAGCACGAAATCGCGAAATCAATTCGATGTCCAACATTACATGCGTATTGTCTCGTCAAATATCACATCACAGTTAAATGTTCTTATTCCAGAATCTCTTGTAGATAAACAACAGTTTTCATATTGAAGTGCTTCAATACGCAAGGTGACATTTACGGGAATACATTGTGGATAGGTGTTGCACAATGTCTTATATATATATGTATAATAGCCGAAATCCATCTGTCTGTCTGTCTGCTGATAACGCTCGCTGAGGAAAAATTAAGAAAAAAACTTGACAGAACGAGTGGGGATCGAACCCATGACCCCAGGCTCGAGAGAACTCGCACTAATGCTATTCGCTATCGCCCTTGGTCGGTTTAGTCCTTTAAACATTACCTATAATTAAAGTAAATAGGAAATTCCCGATCCCGTTCCCGTTCTTAGTACGTTATCTGACACGTGAGCAGGCCCGTTCCCGATCCCGTTCCTAGTACGTTATCTGACGCTTGAGCAGGCCCGTTCCCGATCCCGTTCCCGATCCTGATCCCGTTCCCGTTCCCGATCCCGTTCCCGTTCCTAGTACGTTATCTGACACGTGAGCAGGCCCGTTCCCGATCCCGTTCCGTTCCCGTTCCTAGTACGATATCTGACCGTGAGCAGGCCCGTTCCCGATCCCGTTCTTAGTACGTTATCTAACGCTTGAGCAGGCCCGTTCCCGATCCCGTTCCCGATCCTGATCCCGTTCCCGATCCCGTTCCCGTTCCTAGTACGTTATCTGACACGTGAGCAGGCCCGTTCCCGATCCCGTTCTTAGTACGTTATCTAACGCTTGAGCAGGCCCGTTCCCTATCCTGATCCCGTTCCAGTTCCCGATCCCGTTCTCGTTCCTAGTACGTTATCTGACACGTGAGCAGGCCCGTTCCCGTTCCCGTTCCTAGTACGTTATCTGACACGTGAGCAGGCCCGTTCCCGATCCCGATACCGTTCCCGATACCGTTCCCGTTCCCGTTCCTAGTACGTTATCTGACACGTGAGCAGGCCCGTTCCCGATCCCGTTCTTAGTACGTTATCTAACGCTTGAGCAGGCCCGTTCCCGATCCCGTTCCCGATCCTGATCCCGTTCCTGTTCCCGATCCCGTTCCCGTTCCTAGTACGTTATCTGACACGTGAGCAGGCCCGTTCCCGATCCGTTCTTAGTACGTTATCTAACGCTTGAGCAGGCCCGTTCCCTATCCTGATCCCGTTCCGTTCCGTTCCTAGTACGTTATCTGACACGTGAGCAGGCCCGTTCCCGATCCGTTCCGTTCCCGTTCCTAGTACGTTATCTGACACGTGAGCAGGCCCGTTCCCGATCCGTTCTTAGTACGTTATCTGACGCTTGAGCAGGCCGTTCCCGATCCGTTCCCGATCCTGATCCGTTCCGTTTCCGATCCGTTCCCGATCCGTTCCCGTTCCTAGTACGTTATCTGACACGTGAGCAGGCCCGTTCCCGATCCCGTTCCCGTTCCTAGTACGTTATCTGACACGTGAGCAGGCCCGTTCCCGTTCCCGTTTTTTCCCGATTTTTTTTCAAAGGAACCATCCCCGGCATCATCACAATAAGTCCTGAAAGTTTCATCGCGATCGGTTGAGTGAATAAGAGACAGACAGACAGACAAACAAACAAATAGACAGACATTGATTTTTATATATGTATGTAGATATAGATTACGCTACCGTCTTTAGCCTCAATGGCAAACATTTTATTTTTTCCTAGAATTAGGCTACGTTTACATTGTTTATAGCTAATGTTTTTCTGTATGGTTCACATCAAATAAATTAAACATCGATTCGTTAGATTTGAAAACGTATATCGGTATATACATAAAATGCGATTAGTTTTCCCTGCGACCAATCACGATCGAGAGAATTGGGGTTGAGGCGTGGCTTCGATTAAGATAGTAGATATCTTTATATACAGTTCAGGTGTATCTGGTGTATGACGCGGTCCATTTTAAATATTATTCTAGATATTTAATTACTTTTCATTCAATTTAATTTTTTTTTCCAACTGGAAGTGGTATTTTTACTCTTGGTTTTTAGAGTTTTTAACTTTTTCTATTCAAGAAATTTCATATCTATTATTTTCACGTGGGGCGTAAGAGATATTATGATTTTGGTCAACATCTGCCAACCAGAAGTGGCAGATGTTTCGGCCTTTTACATATTTGGTATCTTCATAATATTGCAATAGTATAATCCTTGAAGCAATACCTAGCTATGAAAAAATTTATTATTAAAATCAGCCAACCGGAAGTAGGGTTATTTTCTAGTAGAAAAGTCAAAAATTACCACCGTTACCACGGAATATTTCCGAAACTACCAAGCCGATCAAGTCAAAATTTCATATCTATAGTTTTCACATTAGCCGTAAGAGATACTGTAATTTTGATCAAGATCGGCTTACCGGAAGTGGCAGTTTACTCTTGAACGATTTTTTTGTTTTTTTTTTTTTTATTTTTTTCGGCCTTTTAAATATTTAGTATCGTCATAAATACCTAGTTATGAAAAAATAAATCATTAAAATCAGTCAACCGGAAGTAGGGTTTTTGTCTTGTAGAAAAGTCAAAAATCCTATTTGAATATATACGCCGAAAATTGTATTTTACATACGCACGCCCACTCAACACTAATTTCATGATATGTATGCATGTATGTACATATGTTCGTTGGTGTGGTGGTGTGCATTCGTTTTATTTACTTACGTACTTAAAAGATTAATTTCGTAACTCTTTGTATTCCTCAAATATATGGATAAAGTCATGGGTTGGCCACACCCGAATTTTTTTGCATGGCACCGTTTCACAATTTAGATTTTAGATTTACACCGCGATTTACTCATTTTTACGCAATTATTTCTTCAAAATTTCAATTGAAGGTGTGGTGACCCTGCACCAAGTGATTGTGATGTTATAAGTTAAAAGTTATAACTCAGGTACAGCAGCATGGTATAATACTTTTTTTTTTTTGTTTATTAAAAAACATCTTCCAATCATAAATTACATAAATATAGCCACAGAAAACTAAATAAATACAAACCAGAGATGTCAATTTTTAAGTGATGATGCCAAATAGTAACAAACACTTGTGTGAAAAATAATTGTAAAATGTAACATGCAAGGAGATTTGGATAAATAAAAAAACTGCATACATTTACTCAATATCTCCATTTATTCCATAGATATAGAATAACAGTTATTCTATATCTATGATTTATTCAATTAATTTAACTAAAGTATAACAACGAAAAATTCAGAGACATCTGTAAATTTCTAATGAAAACTTTAGAAAAAAAAATTATTAATTTCGTCAACAGGTTTCAAAGTGTATTGTCATTTTGTGAATAGAGGTCGTCAAATTTCATATAAAAAATTGAAATGTATTTATGTATGTTGACATTTATTTATGTTCCGCTTCAAATTTCAACTTACTGCTATATCTGCCACTTTGGTCATACTTCTTACCCATGTATTTATTTTGCGATCTCTTCTTGTTATGCAAAGCATACATCTTTCCATGCTTCTCTGTGTGCACTGGATCTTTCGTAGCATTCTTGAATTTAGCGTCCAAGTTTCACATCCATACGTCATAACTGGCAGTACGCATTGGTAGTACGCCTTCTTTTTTAAGCATGGCGGAATGTTGGATTTAAAAACTATGTTCATTCTTCCAAAAGCACTCCATCCTAGTTTCATTCTTCGTTTTATTTCTTCTTCTTTACATCCAGTCATATTCACCAACTGCCCTAGGTATAAATAACTATCAACTATCTCTACAATATGGTTATCTACTGTGACTACGTTTTGCGTGCAAAATTCATTATACATAATTTTAGTTTTATTAAAATTAATTTTTAAGCCTACTTTCGTTACTTAATTCTGTTAACCTATTTTGTAAATTACATGCAACTATAACTATGTCGTCAGATAACTATGTATGTCCGATAACTATGTCGTGGAAAATTTGAACTTCCTCTTCGCGGTCACGATGAAAAAGACGATTCCCTTAATCCAGGCGTGCTTAGAGGGCTCTTTAATTTTGCTACGATTTTAGATTCTGAATTAATCCTTAATTTATGTAATAATTCAGCATTTAAAGGAACTTCTAAAACAATTCAAAATTAACTCTTGGATTGTATGCCACTAATATGTCGTGAATAAATAACGACAGAAATAATTAATGAGAGTTCATACATATGTAGCAGTAATGGCTGACGATACAACTGATGTTTCAGAGCAGACACAAATGGTCATAGTTTTCAGATATGAACTAAATGGCGAGATATTTGAACAATTTTGGGGATATTTTAATTCAGAAAATCAAAAAGCTGATGGATTATCTAAATGCATTCTAGACCAAATTGATATCCTTTTAGAGATAAACCGTCGAAATTAATTGCTCAGACATTTGACGGCGCTAATGTAATGAGAGGGGAAAAGGGCGTTGTTCAATTTAAAATAAAACAGATATACAAGAATTTGTATTTTATGCCCATCAATTGAATTTGATAATGAAAAATGCGGCAGCCACTTCGGTCGACTACAGAATATTTTTTTCGAATTTATTGGCAATACCTGTATTTTTTTCATATTCTCCGTATAGGTTAACGATTTAATAAATATACGAATAATCGTTTACCAGGGCCATCGGCAACAAGATGGAATTTTAACATACAAACGGTTAATAAAGTATGTATATCAAAATCAAGAGCATCTAAAGCAATGCTTTAAAGAACTCCAATCTACACTTCAAACTACCGATAAAACAATCAAAGATTCCTCCACATTACTGCGTACATTAAATGATGAATTATTTTTATTTTGTTTAGAAGTTTTTCACAAGTTAATGCCGCGTGTTGAAATTATTTACAATCAAATGCAATCCAGAAAACTTGACGTATTTACAATACAAAAAAAACGATGGATTTTATTATGAAATTAAAATATGAGTACAATTATTTTTTAACATTATCAAACTAACTTTTGATCTTTAAATAAAGCGAAATGTACTTTTTTTTTTTTTTTTAATCTACCACAGCACCCCTATTTTAACCACGAGCCGCCACTGCCTATATGTATATATTTTTTTTTACTATGCATCTGATTGTTTCTATGAATTTAGGGTGCCCACATATGGTAACTATTTGTCACGTCGTGATTTCTGTTGCCTTTTCAGTTTGCAAAGATTGCCTTTGATGTGCTCTACTGTTTTCTACACGTGTGTTTCTTGAATTCTATCCATGTTGAAAAACAATAATATTTTGCACATTTTTTTAGTTGAGTTTTGTAAACGATTTGTCAGAACCCCTCAGTCTCTTTCGCGACTTCGTCTCTATTAAACAGTGTTTTATGGACAATTTGTGATTTTTATATTTATATAACGCGTATTACTTTTTGTGTGTGGCAACCATGTTTACAAAAACTAAAAAAAATATCCCCTGAACTTACACGTCTGACCACATATACATACGTATAGATAACTGAAGTCAAAATCGTTTTTTTTTTTTAATAATATGTTTTTTGATGTGCTAATCCTATATCCTTACATATTTACAATGAATTACCACGGCCCCGACTACATTATAATAATGAACAACTATTTACATACACATTGTTTTTTAATAATAAAAAAAATGTGGCAGCCCTATTATCAGAACACAAATATGCGTATTTCTAATGTACTAATGACTGAAAATTAAAGACGAAGTCTATATTATGGATAAAAAAATCATAAAATTCTTAAACATCTCCGGCCTTGAGGCATCTTTTGATTTTTTTCCTCTTGCAGATAAGTGGTTTTAAGTGATAAAATATTTTTTATTTACAATTTCGTGATTTATTTCACATTCAAATATCATAATTTTTTATAATATAAATAACAAACGTCAACACTTTAATATAGTAATTAACAATACAACGTGCACAACTCCATTTATCTAAAATCGGAACATACACACATACAAACTATGTACTATATCGTACGGTGACCATACGTCCTTTATTTAAGAGGACAGTCCTTTATTTCACCGCTCTGTCCTTTAGATTTATTTACTTTCTAAAATTGCCCTTTTGTCCTTTATTTTGTGAAGCTGACTATCGCCGTTTCACCGTAGTTCAATATGTAAATCAAAACTCCCGGATCTAATGCCCCTATTGAACGAATATTTTCATTAGTGAACAATATGTGGACCAGTGAAAAAACCCAATTAAAAATAGACACATTGGAAGCATGCATTTATACCAAATGCAACTTTGATATGAATTTTTAAAACACAAACCTGAGTTATTAAAAAAAGTTCATTCTTGTGAAAAATATCAAAATTAATGTCATTTTCATATCAATAATGTGTAATAAATATGATTGTTTAAAATCCTATATACTTGTATGCTAATATTTTACAATAAATGTTATAAAGCTCTTTAGTTTTAGTGAAACAAATAAGGCAACCAGTTTTTTTTTAAATTATGAAACAATTCTTTATATGTCATTTATTTTCTCCAAAAAAATATGGTCACCGTAACTATATGTAATGTATAATGAGTAGTATGTACTTTGTAACTTAAATTCGGGTAATGTGTTAAGTGAACATTCGATTTCCTCGATTTATATACATGAGTCGCCTAGTTCCAAATCCCGATAAGTCCATAAAACGCACTTGTTCGCAAACGCGGTTTTTCTGCTACACACTTATTTGCTTGATGGCGTTTAAACTCGTTTAAACTTAATTTTGTTGATATTAAACAAAATATTGAGATTAGAAACATGGACCTCTCGTTGTTTGTTTCTAAATATGGCTTTTATCATAGTGCAATTGTCAGTTTTTGGAACTAACACTGATTTTCAATATTTTTTTACGACGCACTTGGCGGTATTTGGAATAATTCAAGTATAAGGCATCGTTTGAAAACATTCTTAGAACCAGAAAATATTTTATCCTCGTTTTTTATATATTGTGGACTTATCGGGATTTGGAACTAGGCGACTCACATACATAATACGATGTAAATTTGTAATGAAATTCATTCACATCGAATACATTTTATAATTTCTCAATTTGATATTGACGTTTATACATATACATAAAGCGTTGTCGTGCAGTTTCAATGCGACGAATTGCGAATTGGAGAACACCCTGTGTAAGTTCGGAACTGACTGTTGCAAATACAAATAGGGACAGAGCGCCTGTGAATCCTTCAAATGGGGTTCTTCCACATCCCATATATCCAGCATCGTACAACCTCTCCTGCAATCATTGCAAATACATACATTTATGTATACTAGTGTTATAAATAATGCGAAAAATGGAAAAAAAAAATACTTTTCCCAGCGTCACTAATATTGTAGATATATATTGTATATGCTAATTAGCTATATTCTATGGTATGCTTATGATGACTCTGTAGACTCCTAATGCTGCGTACACACCGACGAACTGAACAGCGAACAAGGAACAACAATTATTGTTAATATGTAGGAAGATAATATAATTTTCTTAATTTAACTCACCGATTTTAAAATTTCTTCTTTCGAGCCTTTCTGTTTGCAAAATCATAATATGTATAGTTGTTTGAGGTCTATTTTTGGCTGCTTCTTTGTGCTCAATTGTAAGCAAAGATAGTTCATTTGAGTCTGGTTTGACCGATCGAATTTCTTTTGTGGTCTTTAACTATTTTTAATTTATTGAATGTTCTTTCTACACTAGCCACAGTTACCGAAAGAGTAAAAAATAATATGAATGCGGTGTATACTTCTGAAAGATCACTCTCTAAACAACTGTATGTACTCGGTAATAAGTAATTCTGAAAATTGCCTTATGGTCATTCCATTCTTGTCTGTCTTGAGCAATCTGCATCCACTTGACTCCATACATTCTTCTCAATTCATCAGCCCATCTTCCACTCGGTCTACCTTGCTTTCTTTCACATCCTCTCGGATACCATTCCAGTACTTCTTGCGTCCATCTGCCATCCATTCTTCTCGCTGTGTGTCCACTTCAACTTTTTCACCCGTACTGCTATATCTTATACTTCTTACCCATGTATTTCTTTTGCGATCTCTTCTCGTTATGCCAAGCATACATCTTTCCATGCTTCTCTGTGTGCACTGGATCTTTCGTAGCATTCTTGAATTTAGCGTCCAAGTTTCACATCCATACGTCATAACTGGCAGTACGCATTGGTCGTACGCCTTCTTTTTTAAGCATAGCGGAATGTTGGATTTAAAAACTGAACTAAACAAACAAAACTTTTTAGAATTATTATTAAGCGACGTAAACTCGGTGTATAATGATTTGGTTGTGTACAACAACGTGCGATGGCAAAATCGTGGAAAAGTTCTTCAAAGATTCGTTGAGTGTTTAGAATATTTAGACGAAGTTAGACATTGAGATTTTGACTCGGGTTTTGTATCAGGTATCATACCCTGATTACGTTCTAATGATTTTTGGAAAATATGTGTATGTCGATGTGTCGGTGTGGAATCGCCAATAACTCAAAAACCGTTACATGCTATTACACTGAAACTTCATATTTATATGTTTTTTGCCGACCATTACAATCCGCAAGGCTTTCAAAAATTTTAGTCAACCGAAAGTGGTACTTCCCATGGAAAGTCGCCTAATTATTCATATAATCATGTAATCTTGGTCAGGTTTTTCCAGCAAAACTATGTACGATACACATTACATAGTGTGTAACGAACGATCTTCAAAATAATATAATTTTTTAACATTTTTTTTTTTCACAATCGGAAATAGTACTTTTACTCTTGGTTTTGGTCAAGTATATCAAGCTGAAATTTCAAATCTATTATTTTAACATAAGGTGTGAGAGATATTATGATTTTGGTCAACATCCGCCAACCGGAAGTGGCAGTTTACTCTTGAACGTGATTTCGTTCTTTTCGAGTTTACATTTCAATGAATTAAATATTAAACTGCAAGGTGTTGCAACTCTATTTTAATTTTTGAAACTTTTTTTAATAAAATTCTGAAAAACTTATTTTTTCCCTATTAAAAACTGCCCGGCACGTCAGACAGTCGATGAATAATATTTGGGAATTTTTGGCACGCGCACGTAATAAAAAGGTTCACCATCACTGAATTAGAGTATACGTGGTGCGAAAACGATCTATGGTTATTCGAATTACTTGGACGATTATGTCGACCGTGAAATGAACGGTAATGTCACGGTGTCAAATGTCACGGTAAAGCTACGGTTTCGTAATAAAGCGGTGCCACTATTTAGCGGCTGTAATCTAGCGGTGTATGACGTCAGGGTGAAAATCAACAACCCAAAAACATTCTTAGGATTTTACCAATTGAAAGATCATTCAGCAGTTTTCATTAAAACACGTTTTGCGGGAATGCAGGTAGTGAAACCAGACTCGACGAACTATCTTTGCTTACAATTGAGCACAAAGAAGCAGCTAAAATGGATCTCAAACAATCAATTCATGATTTTGCAAACAGTAAAGCTTAAGTTAAATTAATAAAGTTATATTATTAATACATATTAACAATAATTACATTTATATTAATACTGCGTTGCGAAAACAAAAATTTGGTATTTCGATTTAAAAATTCGAGGGGGGGGGGGGGGGCCTTGATGATTTTTTGCTTACGGGCCCAAAACTCCTAGTTACGCCACTGCTCTAAACGACAGTTTTCGTCATCAGATGACTCCTCATATTCCAAATACATATAGTAATAATGCTATGCCTAGATCGTCCATTCTCCACAGAAATACGCTCACTGACCATTGTCCGTCTTTTTTTAAGTTTACATCTCTGGACGGCCGTTTTATTACGTCCGCCTCATCACGTCATAGTACGGCCACTAAATAGCGGCATCGCTTTCTTAGGAGATCGTAGCTTAAGTTTCGCGAACTGAACCACGATTTTCAAAATAAATTTGCACAAATTGCAAGCGTTGTTCTGGCGTAAATCTATTCATGGTGAAATGGCAAACCAAATTGAGCACAAATCAGCTGTCAAAAAAAAATGTTGACAATTCGAAAAATAGCACCGTTATATGTATGTTATAGTTCCAAATCCCGACAAGTCCATAAAACGCACTTGTTCGCAAACGCGGTTTTTCTGCTACACACTTATTTGCTTGATGGCGTTTAAACTCGTTTAAACTTAATTTTGTTGATATTAAACAAAATATTGAGATTAGAAACGTGGACTTATCGTTGTTTGTTTCTAAATATGGCTTTTATCAGCTTTTATCATAGTGCAATTGTCAGTTTTTGGAACTAGCACTGATTTTGAATATTTTTTTACGGCGCACTTGGCGGTATTTGGAATAATTCAAGTATCATCGTTTGAAAACATTCTTAGAACCATAAAATATTTTATCCTCGTTTTTTATATACTGTGGACTTATCGGGATTTGGAACTAGGCGACTCATATGTACTATATTGCCTGTAGGAACGACATCAGTTCAGACCCAGGTAGTCTTGAGTAGAAAATCTTGTACATACATATGTACATATGTATATGTAAATAGCCACTCAATTATCCATCCACATCCACTCAAAACGAACGAAATTTTTCAGTTGCGAATAAATTCGGGTGTGGCCAACCCATGACTTTATCCATACATTTGAGGAATACAAAGAGTGACGAAACAATTTTTGAAACTTGAAAAGTCAAAAATTAAATTCTGCTCATGAGCCGGAGAATGTTGCCTCGAACGAACGCATCATAATGCGAAACAAACAATTTTCAACGCATACTGATACACTATAGACCGCCACTTCTACTAGACCAATTTTGATGAGTTTTTTTTAAACTCACCATTGCTACACTGCCGTCCTAAGCCCACTTAATGTAACTGACAAAAATTACGAAATTTAGGTGTGTTTTAGGGGTTATACGAGTGTACTCTTGCTATTTTTCATATCAAAATTAATGTATCTGCATCCAAAGGTGACTTTTTTAAGCTATTAAATCTAACGTATGTATCTGCATGCGCGGAGAAATAGTATCACCAATAACGTATCCAATATTTACTTCGGTCACTACTTTATCATGAAAGATTGAAAATACTGAATCTCTCCACATTGGAGACGAGGTGATTTAATTGAAGTATTCAAAATAATTCATGTGAAATGACCAACCTCATTATGTTCAACGAGAACCCTCATCCTATGTAAGAGGTCATACTCTTAGACTCCGAAAAGAAAAATCAAATAAGATTGTTAGAGATTCATTATTTTTCAAATAGAGCGGTTGAAGTTTGGTATAGTCATATGTATTATATATATATATAATAGCCGAAATCCGTCTGTCTGTCTGTCTGCTGATAACGCTCGCTGAGGAAAAATAATTAAAAAACCGAACAGAACGAGTGGGGATCGAACCCAGGACCCCAAGCTCGGGAAGAACGTCCTTAGACTAATCTGCCATCGTTCTTGGCCAATTTAGTCCTTTTTTTTTTAAACATCACCTGTACAAGGGATCGTGACTGCTTTCCCTACATACCTACCTACCTACATTACCTACATATAGATGACGCTATAAAAACTTTTTTTTGTCACTTACAACCGTGCGATCAATTAGTGGGAATCTCTATTAAAAAAAGCGCTTTACGTAATTTAAAATTCAGCGGGCGTTGATATTCAACGGGCTTACACTAGTACATTAATAATGAATAATGAAGTGACGTAACTACTAAAGTATTCTTTTTAATTTTTCCTTAGAATTATCAAAACACAATAGAAAATAACCTCATGCACTAAAATTTTTTTTAAATAAATCAGTAATATATGAAAAAAAACACAAATTTAGAATAAAACTTCATTTATCTCGATATTGTCGTTTTGTCAGTTACGGCAAGTGGGCTTAGGACGGCAGTACACTTATTCTAATTGTATAATATCACAAAGATTCAAAATATTTAAAAGGCCCAAAAAAAAAACTATTTTTTTTTCCGCTGGTGTATTTTCTACAAAGTCACATATGTACATATGTATGTACACACATTAGACTTTATTGATATAATAATAAATAGACGATCGTTAACATTGTGGCTGCTCGCGTCGAAAAGGTTTTCGATCGCTAGCCGACGCCACCGACGCCATAAACAAATCTCGATTGCGCACGCGCATTAAAATCCACACAAACGAATTTACATTGTAATACATAACCCCAATTAACCACCGTGAATAAGAATAATTGAAAGCTTACAATTTAGGTGAATCGGAATGCAGTTGATGGCACAACACTGGATGTTATCGATTACCGATTATCGATCGATTACGATGGATAGACAGGAGCGACGATAATCCGTTTCATTGGGCCGCCGTGTCGCTTCAAACTGCCGCCTTGCCTTGTCAAACTCACAACACAACAACTCGAATTATGGGCATTGTCTATACCAGCGTTTCCCAAACTGTGGGTCGCGAGTCGATTTCACTGTTCGACACGAGATGCCCAGTGAACACGAATCTGGCAATAAAAAAATGTCGATTGGCTCGAGATTCGGAGATATACGTGTGTGTTTTTTAAATCTTGATGTTGTTCGTTCGATGTCTCAAAATCTGTCAATTGCTTGTTCAAAATGAATGTTGGAATCAATAGTCGGGTATTTTATCTTTCATTTGTAGTACTTTTCAGCTTTCAGATCATTCCAAGTAGTCGTCCAGTTCAAATCAAAAGTCAAAAGTATGTATTTTCACTTGGAATATTTTCCCACTGCTAAATACTATTTTAACATTTGAGCCATCTAAGATTCGCTGACGACATAGTTATAGTTGCATGTAATTTACAAAATAGGTTAACAGAATTAAGTAACGAGAGTATGAAAGTAGGCCTAAAAATTAATTTTAATAAAACTAAAATTATGTATAATGAATTTTGCACGCAAAACGTAGTCACAGTAGATAACCATATTGTAGAGATAGTTGATAGTTATTTATACCTAGGGCAGTCGGTGAATATGACTGGATGTAAAGAAGAAGAAATAAAACGAAGAATGAAACTAGGATGGAGTGCTTTTGGAAGAATGAACATAGTTTTTAAATCCAACATTCCGCTATGCTTAAAAAAGAAGGCGTACGACCAATGCGTACTGCCAGTTATGACGTATGGATGTGAAACTTGGACGCTAAATTCAATAATGCTACGAAAGATCCAGTGCACACAGAGAAGCATGGAAAGATGTATGCTTGGCATAACGAGAAGAGATCGCAAAAGAAATACATGGGTAAGAAGTATAAGATATACATAGCAGTACGGGTGAAAAAGTTGAAGTGACAATGGGCTGGACACATTCAGCTATGCTTAAAAAATAAGGCATATATGCATACTGTCAGTTATGACGTATGGATGTTAAATTCAAGGATGTTACGTAAGATCCAGTGCATACAGATAAGCATGTATGTTTGGTATAACAAGAAGAGATCGTAAGGGGAATACATGGGTAAGAAGTATGACCAAAGTGGCAGATATAGCGGAACGTGTGAAAAAGTTGAAGTGGACACATAGCGAGAAGAATGGATGGCAGATGGACGCGAGAAGTACTGGAATGGTATCCGAGAGGATGTGAAAGAAAGCAAGGTAGACCGAGTGGAAGATGGGCTGATGAATTGAGAAGAATGTGTAGAGTCAAGTGGATGCAGATTGCCCAAGACAGACAAGAATGGAATAGGATTGGAGAGGCCTTCATCCAGCAGTGGATGGTGAACGGCTGAAAATGATGAATACTATTTTATATTGAGTATTTTAGAAAATAGAAAAGTAAATGTGTACCCACAATTTCATTTCTCTTAGGATCTGAGAATTGTGTACCAAACTACATAATTAGCAACTTGTAGAAATGCTTTCCTAAAAAATAGTTGCCGTCTAGACTCCAACGAGTAGAATCCCGGAACACCTACCTTAGGAGCTTCTTCTGGACTTTTTCTAGCATTAATTATATGGGTCCTATTACTAGGACTCCATATAATAGAATAAAATTCCAAAACTGTTCGCACTAGTGATTCATAAAGAATCCTTAGTACTTACTATAACAGATTGAAAGGGCGTACTCACCCTTAAAATGAAACCCAGCATTTTAGACGATTTTGAGCATACAGCTTCAATATGCCTGCCAAAATTCCACGACGACGTAAATAGGACACCAAAGTCTACAAAACTGTCCACTGCATCTATGTAAGTTTAAGCCATAGACACAGTAAACAGTCTCTATTTGGTTGGGAGACCTGGAGAATCTTAATGAACAGCACAGTAGTATTACTTAGTATCCTCAATAGACTCAACTACTCTGTACAATTTCAGTTTTAGTATTAAAATTATAAATCTTCATAAAATTTACTATAAGAAATTATATATTTAATTATACATACATATAAGTGGGTTGTGCTCTGCATCGTCGTAAATGTACATACAAACGGTAAGATGCATGCAGTCATGGTTCGACTGTCACGTTCGTAGTGTGTGTTCTGTTCTTGAAGCAAAAAGTGAATACCTTAAAATGGATATTGGCAGAAGAGGTTAGTACTATTTTAATTATGTATAATTATTAATATACTTCGACGATATTTAATGCAAATTTATCGATATCGAGTTAAAAAAACTTTTTTGGATAAAAATTTTTACTTTACATAGAGAAAAACCTACAAACATCAACTAACGTCAACTGGTGACAAACGTCACAATATACTTTAGATACTGTATTTTAATAATATTGAAATTTTAAAGAGGACTTTGGAAGATAATCGACTTTTACACAAGCAAAGACTTGTTCGCGAGCGCGCGTATGTACATATGTACATATGTATGTATGTATGTACATATTACAATGAAACTTAATATTTATTTTATTTATCACCTTCAAAATAATACCTACCGGAAGTAGTACTTTTACTATCAAGTCTATCATGCTGAAATTTCATATCCACATATTATTTTCACGTAAAGTGTAAGAACTGTAAGAGATATAAGAAACAAGATTTCGTTTTTTTATTTTTTTTTCGGCCTTTTACATATTTTGAATCTTCATAATATTATAAAATTATTCTTATTGCAGTGGTGAATTTAAAAAATAAGTTGTCTAACAACCAAAATGTTATTTTTTATTTATTTTAAAGCTTTGCAGGCAATATTTCTTCGTCAGACGAAGAAAACACAGATGTGTGAAATATTATATTAGATTTGATATAATATATAAAATGTACATATGTACATACTGTGTAATAGATATTAAATATTATAATTATGTTCCTACGTACTGCAAATAAGTAGTATATTAATGTTACTAGGTACTCTTGACATATACCGGTCAAAAAATAAGTTGTCTAACAACCAAAATGTTATTTATTTTAATTTTAAAGCTTTGCAGGCAATATTTCTTCGTCAGACGAAGAAAACACAGATGTGTGAAATATTATATTAGATTTGATATAATATATAAAATGTACATACTGTGTAATAGATATTAAACAGGGGAGAAATGATGTAGATTCTATGATTCTCGAATATTTTTTTCAGTATGTTTCAGTACATTTCAGTACAGTCAGTGCATTTCCATTCAGTATGCAATTGGATGAAACTAGAGACATCTCTCAGTGTGGCCAGCTACTCTTTTTTTAAGTTCGCTGCTGACCCCATCAAAGAAGAATTCTTATTTTGCAAGTCTCTTTGGAAAACTACGAAGGCTGTAGACGTTTTCGAAATGATAAAACTATTTTTTTACAAACAAAACTTTGAATGGAAAGAAAAATTAAATTCTCTATGCACTGGTGGAGCGAGCGCTCACGAAATGCTTGGTAATAAATCTGGTTTTGCTACTTTAGTGAGAAAAGATGTTCCTCAAGTCATCGCCGCTCATTGCATTTTCTCCTCGTGGATATTTTAAACAACTACATTTAAACAAGAAGAAATAAAACGAAGAATGAAGTGCTTTTGAAAGAATGAACATTGTTTTTAAATCCAACATTCCGCTATGCTTAAAAAAGTAGGCATACGACCAATGCATAGTGACATTTATGACGTACGGATGTGAAAGTTGGACGCTAAATTCAAGAATGCTACGTAAGATCCAGTGCACACAGAGAGGCGTGGGGGAGACGTGCGCTCGGTACAACAAGAAGAGATCGCATGTAAGAGAAATATATGAGTAAGAAGTATGACCAAAGAGGCAGATATAGAACTGCCCAGTGTGCTCATACCTAAAGGCCCTCACTAGCCCTAGCGGATTCGCTGCGTCAAACTGACGCCCCATATCGTTGTATATATAATATATAATTGTTGTATATCGTTGTATATATAATTCGCATTGGTGCGAATCAACAACCACAGAGGACGTCAACTTGACGCAGCGAATCCGCTCGTGTTTGCGAGGGCCTTTAAGACGACACTGCGAGAGACTCGTGATGAATTCACACTTTTCGTACATACAATTTCATACAATTCGAAAACGAGAATAACGCGAGTAATACTGGAATGGTATCCGAGAAGATGTGAAAGAGAGCAAGGTGCATCGAGTGGAAGATTGGCTGATGCATTGAGTTGAATGTGGGCAGATCGCTCAATTGACAGATGGGCATGGAGAGGCCTTCATCCAGCAGTGGATGGTGAACGGCTGAAAATGATGATGACATATTTCCACGCTTCTCTGTGTCCACTGGATGTTCTCCGTGTCCTATGCAGTTTAATTATTCGTTTTATTTCTTGTGATAAATAAATAAATAGATCAATGGGTAATGGTCATCCCTGAACGTGTTATGGTCGTAAATCAGTAGAGTTCGGATTTGGCGGCTTAAAATTCAGTCGTCCTGAAGACGTTTGTGTGTTCGGTTGTGTTCGAAACCAATTATCAAAAACATGGACAAGTCTGAAGAGGAAAAGAAGATGGGTAGGCAACCATTATTTGAACAATATTATACATAATCAGAATCTGTTATTTATTTGTGCATTTCATTTCATTTCCGGTTGTAATGTTGGTTGTAATGTTCCGGTTGTCCAAACGCCGAATGTAATGGATTCCATTTTATTAGAGCCTAAAGTCACATTCGCAAACTCTGAACCCAATTTGTTGAAGAGTGTCGCCAACGAAAAGGCGAATACTCCCTCTAGGTTAATGTTACAATCTCATTTATTTTCAAAATACGACACATTTTAGTACACGAAGCGACGGAACGACTTATAATATGTATATGAAAAACTCTTTGCCTAATACATATGTTTGTAATTTTACAGCCATTACAGAAGGAGAAAGGCGGATCAAAGATCTGGACGAGCGTATATACATACACATTTTTTATACATACATAATATAGATTGATTTTTACTACATATACGTACATATATAATTTAATGAACCACATTTTACCCTAGCACAATTGTAATTTGCCCGACAGGAGTGAGCCGGTAGTGAAAAGCGATTGTTTATTCTCAAAGACGTAATTATTCTTCAGCTCTCATTTTAAGGTAGATATATTGCATTTGATGGAACTTTTTCAATTAAAACTGATTGTATTCTCTTACAGAGACAGCGGCTCGGAGATGATGGATATCGATTATCCCGATGAAAAGGAGATGAATCAGACAGAAGAGAACAGGGAGATGGGTAAGCGACAATTACTTGAACAATTATAATCAAAATCTGTTATTTATTTGTGCATTTCATTTCAGATCAAACCAGTTATATCAAGCAAACTGCCAAACCTCCAGATCCAGAGGAAAAGATGGATTTCACTGAAGAAATATGAGTTATATTTATATGTATATGAGTACTAGCAGTGACTAGTCTGTAGTGACATTACTACATATTTATTATTATAATAGTGACATTACTATTTTTCTCATGATTTACTTTTTACTTTATCCTAATTGGATTAAGTATTGTGATAGTGCGAAAATACGTCCTTGATATATATATGTATATATCTATAGTTTTCACGTTAGCTGTAAGAGGTAATGTGATTTTGGTCAACATCTGCCTACCGGAAGTGGCAGTTTACTCTTAAACGATTTACTCTAAAACGAACAACCAGATTTATGTAAATCTGAATGATATTTTGACTGTCGACTCTACAGTCAAGTATGGAGACAGTAGTTTTAGATGTCTTCTTTGTCACCGTTCCTAAAATTAAATTTTTATTTCTAATTACGCTACCATCTTCAGCCTCGATGGTTAACATTTTATTTTTTCCTAGAATTAGGCTACGTTAACATTTTATATAGCTAAGGTTTTTCTGTATGGTTCACACTAAATAAAGTAAACATGAATTCATCAGATTTGAAAACGTACGAAATGATATGTATGTAGTTCATTAGATATAGATATATTAAATTATTTTAATTAAAATATGTGATTTTAAATTAACAGTGATTTTTTTGTGATTTTAAATTAACAGTGCAAGTCGATTGTTTTCTTTCTTTCTTCCCATGAGCAACTATTATAAGCCACAGAAAAAAAAGTAACTCAAAAATGGGTTACAGGTTAAAAGAGGCTGAGAACCACTGGTCTAGAGTCAGTCACCGCAAAATGCGATTGGTTTTCCCTGCGACCAATCACGGTTGAGAGAATTTGCGTGGAGGCGTGGCTTCGATTACAATTCTCTCTTGAAATACAGTTCAGGTGTATCTGGTGTATTAACGCGGTCCATTTTAAATATTATTCTAGATATTTAATTCATTTTTATTCAATTGGCTTTTGGCGCAAAAAATTACAACCATAAATTAAATACAGCCACAGAAAACTAAATAAATACAAACCAGAGGTGTCAATTTTGAAGTGAGGATTCGAAATAGTAACAAACACTCGTTTGAAAAATAATTGTAAAATGTAACATGCAAGGAGATTGGAGAAATAAAAAACTTCATTTATTCTCTATGTATTTTACATAATATTTATTTTTATATTCGATAAAAATATATATACATATATTATGTTATGTGATATAATTTTTTCTCTAAACTTATTAAGTGGCAAAATATTTTTTATTTACAATTTTGTGTTTTATTTCACATTCAAATATCATAATTTTTTATAATATAAATAACCAACGTTAACACTTAAATTCTTATAATAATTAACAATACAACGTGCACAGCTCCATTTATCTAAAATCGGAACATACATACAAACTATGTATACATACATATGTAATGTATAATGAGTAACATGTACATACATAATTATGTATGTACTTTGTAACTTAAATTCGGGTAATATGTTAAGTGAACATTCAATTTCCTCTATTTATATATAATACGATAAATAAATAAATTTAAAATGAAATTCATTCACATCGAATACATTTCATAATTTCTCAGTTTGATATTGACGGCGTTGTCGTGCAGTTTCAATACGACGAATTGCGAATTGGAGAACACCCTGTGAAAGTGTGGAACTGACTTTTGCAAATACAAATAGGGACAGAGCGCCGGCGAATCCTTCAAATGGGGTTCTTCCACATCCCATATATCCAGCATCGTACAACCTCTACTGAAATCATTGCAAATACATACATGTACATATACTAGTGTAATAAATAAATTAAATGATTTTTCACTGTAACAGAACAATATGAATGTCAAAGGGCGAGTTAATTGTTTTTGCTATAACTTTGTTGGTTATTTATTTATTTATCTACAGACAATACAGATTTTTCATCCAGATCGTCATGCAAACATTATACAAACATACATAATATAATAATATACAATACATAACATATAACACAATAATACATATGTACAATGTATAAAACATTTGCGGCGAATTGAGCATCATATTGGTGGGTAGAGCGGAAGATGTTTGCCTAGGACTTCTGAATTGGTTTGAGACCCACAACTTTATATCGGCAAGTACCGCGGGGTTTTGCACCAAGCCAACCAGCAATTTGAAAAAAATGCTTGCCCGGGTAAAGTTTTAGCCTCGATTCAAGAGAGAAAAAGCCTAGTATCCCCAGTAGAAAAGCGTCCGTATGCAACCATATAAAGTTAACGAAGGAACTTCTTCCGGATCTTTTCGAGTTTTAATGTATGGGCCTTGTCGCAAGGGCTCGATAGAAGAAAATTCGATAATTGACGGTACCGGTGTTTCATACAAATTTTTTAGCACTATGACAGATTAAAAAGGTTTGTAAAGGGTTGTAACAAAGGCCAACATCTGTATCGCTTTCCAGCATATAGAATCAATATGTTGACCAAAATCAAGATTAAAGGTGAATAAAAGTCCTAAATCCTTAAAACTATTTACCACATTTATGTAGGTCAGCATCATAAATACACGGTTACAACCCAGTTAGTGGATCTGGAGAAACAGCATTTCCCAATACTGAGAGGCAAGCAGTTCTCGATTGACCAGACTACAACCGCATCTAAATCCAACTGTAACAGATCAGAGGACTCGATTAATCTGTACAGTTTGAGATCGTCGGCAAAAAGAAGAAACTCGGAGAATTTTATGACATTAGGCTATGTCGTTGATGTCAATTAGGAATAACAAAGGATCCAAATTGGATCCTTGAGGCACGCCTGATGATGTAAGAAATGTAGGTAAAGATCGAGAACAATTAATAAATTGTTAGTTAACAAACTGCCTGCGGTTGAGAAAGTAATTTCTAAAGA
>JAGVSN010000108.1:0-31862 GCA_022651745.1 Parapsyche elsis
GATCAAGGAATTTGATTATTTTATGTATGTAATACTATGTTCGCCGTGTGATTTTGGCTCTATAATAGTACTGGTTAACAAAGATTGGTTTTGAAACTATCAAGAAGTTGATCAATTTTACTTTTGATAATACATAATAGGTTTCAATATAAAAATAAAATCTGTGGTGGATTTTATTTTAATTGATGTATTTAAAATAATTCAGTTGTTTTTTAGACCTGTAGAAAAACACATTTTCACTTTCTTACAATTTTTGATGAGAATAGTGTAAATAACCGATAACTGATGTTAGTTTTAGCATATTTCATCATCCACTGCTGGATGAAACCCTCTCCAATCCTCTTCCATTCTTGTCTGTCTTGAGCAATTTGCATCCACTCGATTCCACGCGTTCTTCTCAATTCAATGGAACATCGTTCACTCGGTCTACCTTGCTTTCTTTCACATCCTCTCGAATACCATTCCAGTATTTCTGGCGACTTCTGCCAGTTTGGTCATGCTTCTTACGATCTCTTCTTGTTATACCAAGCATAAATCTTTACATGGTTCTCTGTGTGCACTGGATCTTACGTAACATTCTTGAATTCAGCATCCACAACTATGTACATCCATACGTCATAACTAGCAGTATGCATTGGTGGCAAAACTATGTTTATTCTTCCAAAAGTGCTCCATCCTAGTTTCATTCTTCTTCTTTACATCCGGTCATGTTCACCAATTGTCATTGGTATAAATAACTATCAACTATCTCTACAATATGGTTATGTGAATACATTTTGCGTAACTTATTTTATTAAAATTAATTCTTAAACCTATTTTCATACTTACGTTGCTTAATTGTGTTAATCTATTTTGTACATCTACTGAGTCGCATGCAACTATAACTATGTCGTCAGCGAATCTTAGATGAAGTGCCTTTTGTTAATCTTGACCCCTATTTTGTGCCATTCCAGCGACTTAAATATGTCCCAAAGCACTGCATTGAATAATTTAGGATAAATGGTGTCTCCTCGCATAACACCTTTCTCAATACCGAATCGCTCCGTGTCTTCAAAGAGACGAACTGAGACTGTTGCCGTTTTTGTAGATGGCAGCTAGCAAACTGACGTACAGCTGCGCAACGCTTTGTTTCTGGAGGGCATCCAGTACAGCTGTTTGACTTTTCGTAGTCGACGAAACCAAACATGGCAGTTGGCGATATTCATTCTTTGTGAAGATCTTGTAGACTGGGGAGTAAACTTTGTCCTTTAGCATATTTATTAATCAAAAAGTTCGAGAAATGAATTGTAAAATTTTCCATTTCGAGCACAAATTCCCTATATATGTAATATCAAGAATGCATACATTGAGCAATATACGAAAAAATCTCTTAACTTGATATGCTAATCTAGTTCTTATCTAAAGCTGGCGTAGGGTCAAAATCGTATAACAAAAATGGCCACTACATATATCGCTTGAGAGGTTATGTAATTTACCCCAGCTCTCCGAAGAACATCAGCGGTGATAATGGCCTCCATCTCTTCGGCTCCATCAGCCAAAATCACCAGAGCTGTACGAGACATGTTTCTGTCTTGCCTGAAGGCTTTACGAGGGCTTGAAAGAAGCCTGAAGCGACTCAAACTCACTTGACGTTTCGAAAGTGACAGTGACACTTGATACAAGAAGAGCGCCATATGTAGCGCAACCTTGACATTGACCTTTTATCTTTTAAGGAAACCAGCTTTCTTCAAACTGGAAGATACCACTGATTTCAACCCGAGTTTAAGGCTAGTAAAGCTAAAGACATAAAAGTTCGAAATCGAGTATATTATGCATCGAAGAGAACCTCAAGGCTTATGTGTGAACACCGCGGCCAAATGCACGTGCTAAGGGTCGTCGTAACGAAATCCACATCCCATGCATACCTTAGATTTCCTTTATTAGTAGGGCTGCCAGATTTTCAAAACAAATCGGGATTATGTTAAAAAAAAACCTGAATCATTTTATTACAAAAAACATTTTAAAAAATACGGTATAATTCTGTTTAATATTTTTCATTTCCTGCTGCATTTTTCAAAATACATTTTTTACTAAAAATACAAGTTTTCATTATTTCTTCTTCTGCATTCATTTTAATTATGTATGTTCGATAATCGACCATTTTCAATATTTTCCAAGTCAAATCGACAAACTTTTGTTTACATATACATATGTAGAACTGGATTGGAATTCGATTATTGCATTTCTATATCTTCCAGATTCAGCCACTTTAAAATCTCCAAATAAATTGAGAGTATCTGCCGACATAACGTCTGGATATAGAATAAATTTTGAATTATTTAGAAAGAAAAACTAATTTACAATGTTTTATTTTATTTTACGAAAAGTGTTGGATTATAAACGGAGCCGCAAATTTCCGCGCCCGGAGCCGCCGGTTCCCGACCACTGCAATAGATGAATTTAAATTAATCATTGGCGTGAATTCACAATCAAATCATCAGTTTGGTGACCGCTGGTCTAGATTGTTATTTTTGACAAGTGGGCCAAAATTATTGCTTTACTTTGATGTTATGTAGTGCTTTGAAGTTTGATATGTAAATATAAAGTATTACAAGCATAAATTATAACCACCCGATGACACTGTCAACGGGCAGCGATCTAAATCCAATCACACATGCCAAGGGAATGCAACATAAATTAATGTGGCATGGAAATTCCGAATTTGTTGCATCAAAAACATCTCAGAATTTAACTTTTATTATTTATTGACAAATTGGCTTAGCTTATCGATAGACTTAATTAAGCTGGTTTAGCTTATGGATAAAGTTAGATTAAGGGATTATAATAGACTTTCAATAAATCGTCACAAAATAGCATTCAATGTCGCTATCTCTAGCACTCAAATTTTAAAATTCGCAGAAAATTTCATAAAAATGAAGTTTATCATATAAATAAAAAAAACATCTCAAATACTTAATGTTGAACCTACACTTGAAGCGTAGGGAACCGTTATCGCAATCACAAAGTTCGCATTCGTGCCTGGTCACTCGTGGTGGACGGTCGCTCCGCTCGCCAGCAGGTACCTTAAGGCCACGCCCACGCCCCCACCCACCCCCACGACGAAGCGTCTACGTAGTGGACACATCCATGACGGCGTCCTGAAAAGGATTGCTTCCAAAAAAAAGAAGTCGCTCAAAGTTATCTTAGAGACGGCATCCTCACTGGCTTCAGCCAGCAGGGAGAACATGGAGACGGATTGCTGGCAGATCCCGAAGAAAACTGCCAAACGACCGCTTGACAATGCTCCACCTTCAATTGTCAAAAGCAAAAATCGGTTTGAAGGACTTGCATCAGAGGAAAAAAAAAGTGGTAGGGTACCACCAATTATAATGTCTGCAACTGGCACTCACGGCACCATGACGGACACCATCAAGAAGTTCACGAAGGACTTCACGATTAAGTACATCGGTAACAATAATGTGTCGATTCAATGTCGTAGCATTGTAGACTTCGAGAAGCTTCGAGATGGTCTGAGGTCACCAGCACTCGGACAAAACTTCCATACCTTCTCCAGGAAAGAGGAGAAAATTATAAAAAGCGTCGTCCGGGGCTTGCCAAAGCTGCCAGAATGCGACATCAAAGAGGACCTCATAGCCAAGGTTTCCCCGTAGCTAAAGTCCTCACCATGAAGACTAAAGAACCGATGAGCAACTCAACCGAGTTGTACCTAGTGTTCTTCGAACCGACGGTCAACACGAAGAAAATAAAGAAATCCGGTACATCTGCCACACACGGGTTAGTATATCTAAATACACAAATCGTTCACCAAATGTTACCCAATGTTTCAAGTGCCAAGATTATGGACATGCAGCGAAAAACTGCAATCGACCTGCCAAGTGCGTCAAGTGCACAGGATCCCACCTCACAGCGGACTGTTCCAAAAGGACAGGACTACTCCAGCCACCTGTGTGGGTTGCTCAGGACCACACCCTGCGAATTTCAAGGACTGCCCTAAGAGGCAAGAATACTTGAAAATCCTAGAGGCGAGGAAGACTAGAAGACCAGCTACCAATCCATGGAAGACTCCTGAGGTCGCCACCAATCGAAGTGCACCTCTAATCAACAACATAACCTTCCCAAGTCTACCCATAAAGACTAATCCTATACCTACAATCCCCAAACCAACAATTCCCACGAAGATCCCACAATCCAATCCTGAATTGACGTCTATTGCATCACTGCAAAAGATGATAAAGATCCTCAAAGAGATACGTGCCAAGACAAGCGGGTGCACCGATAAATTGGAGCTGGCACTCATACTAGTCGAATACCTCGATGAATTCGAATAAGTGGAGAGACCTGAACATCCTCGCATGGAATGCTCGGGGCTTAGAAATAAGATTGACGAACTGGAATCGGTAATCGGTGAGCTCAATGTTGACATTATTTTAATCTCCGAGACATTCCTAAAACCGCATGTGCATATTAACCTAAAGAATTTTAACTGTCATCGCGAAGACCGAGACCGTCAGCATGGAGGCGGCGTTGCCATTTTTTATAAAATCGTCGATCAAACACTCCCGCGTAATAACACCAATACTAACAAACTTAGAACTTACTGCTATTGAACTAATGGTTGACAACACCCGTCATATTATAGCTTCGGCGTATAATCCTCCTCAGAAGGAGTTATTGATGTCTGATTTTAACAAAATATTTAATTTGGGTAACTCGGTAGTAATAGCCGGAGATTTCAATGCCAAGCATCCATTATGGAACTGCCTGAGCACAGATCGTCAAGGATCATCACTTTTCCAACATGTTCAACATACGGATACCACCTTACTACACCCAGGCACACATACACATTACCCCACAAACAACTCACAACCATCTACACTCGACCTCGTTCTCGTCAGAAACTCTCCAACTATATCACTACCGGTGACCCTTCAGGCCCTATCTTCTGACCATCTTCCAATTATGTTTTCAATAGAGGGAAACTAGAAGAAGTCCCCAAACGTGGATGGAACTATAAAGCGGCAGACTGGAAGTCGTTCAAATCTTACGTGAACGACCACACAACTCTTACATCATCTACTTTAAAAAATAAAAGTGACATTGAGAACTCCATCACTCAATTGACTGATACCATAACTAAATCCAAACACCTTCATATACCAATCATCCAATTCACTTCGCAAAATATAGAAATCACAGACTTTGTTAAATATCTTATCATAAGTAAAAATAAATTACGTAAAATCTGGCAGAGAACAAAAGATCCGACACTGAAACCTTTAATTAATAAACTTTCATATCAAATTAAAATTAGAATCAAGCGAATTAAAAATGACACTTGGTCAGAAAAATTAGAAAAATTAAATGCAATAGATGGCTCCCTCTGGAAATTAACGAAAGCGATCCGTAGATCAAAAAAAATTCGATCCCTCCATTGAGTGATGGCGTGAACATGGTGACACGAGACAGTGACAAGGCGGAACTCTTAGCAAACGCATTCCAAAAGCATCACACACTCACACATCACTACCATCACACACCGACATACAACAAAGTCAACCATTCTATCAAAAGCATATTAAAACTGATACTAACAATACTAATTCTGTGAAACTAGTCCATCCGTGCGAAATTCAAAATATAATTCATAGATTAAAGAATAAAAAGCTCCTGGCCGTGACGCAATAGATAATGTAATCATAAAACAACTTCCGTTCAGAACCTTAGTATTATTGTCAAAAATATTTAACGCCTGCTTACTCACTGGGTATTTCCCAGAATACTGGAAAGTCGCAAAGTCATTCCACTGCCGAAGCCAGGTAAGGACCCAAAACCCAGTCAATTACCGACCCATCAGTTTACTTTGCACTCTTTCTAAAATTTTAGAAAAATCATTTACTCGCGCTTACTAAAAATAGTTGATAAAAATCTGATTAATGAACAATTTGGTTTCCGCTCGGGACATTCCACAACCCAGCAGCTTACCAGATTAACTGAGCACGTGACGAAGAACTTTAATATGAAGAGAAGTACGGGGATGGTGTGTCTCGACATAAAAAAGCCTTCGACACAGTTTGGCACGATGGACTAATTCACAAACTAATCAATAACAAAGTACCCAACTACCTTATTAATATCATCCGATCATACCTAACCGATAGAAAACTAATAGTTAACGTAAAAGACGAACCATCGATGCCGAAACCGATCGTGGCGGAGTTCCACAGGGAAGTTTGCTAGGGCCACTCCTATTTGCCATATATATAAATGATATTCCTGTTCCAAAAAAAAGTGCCACTTAGCACTCTATGCAGACGATACTGCTTGCTTTACGAGCAGCACCAAACCTGACGCAATTCGTAAAAATCTTGAATTAGCTTTTAAAATCATTAAACGACCATTTTACAAAGTGGAAAATAAAAATTAACCATACAAAAAACGGACGCTATATTCTTTAGTGTTGAAAGCACAGGCCGAGTTCAGAACTGAAGATCCCATCAGGAGAAAGGCTGAAATGGCAAGCTCAGTTGAAATATTTAGGAATAATATTTGATAGAAGAATGCGCTGGGCCCCACAATTAGAGTCAGCGAGGTGCAAGGCGATGCGCGATGGCAGCGGTCTATCCGTTGTTCAACCGTCGTAGCGCTTTGTCACGATCCAATCGCATCAAAATGTATCGCGCCCTAATACTACCAATATTAACATACGCTGCGCCTGTTTGGAACAATGCCTCCACCACTAACCATACTAAACTGCAAATCGTGCAAAACAAAGCCATCAAAATCATATATAACACCCCATGTATACTAACCTCAAAACGCTTCACGCGAAACAACATCCCACTTGTAACTGATATTACTAACAAATTAACCACGAAGTTTTACCAAAAAACTACCAATAACCACGCTAACAAATTAGAAAAAAGTCTCGGTGATTACGAAAGTGTGTCATTACCATTCAGGTATAAACATAGGCTCCCCGAAACATAATCTGTTTTAAACCTCCGTTTACAGTAAGTCACTAGAAATAAGAATTTAATGTATCTGCATGCATACCCTATTTATTATGTATTGTATTTAAAAAAATAAAAAAATAAAATTTGTAAATACTTTCTTTTTTTTTAGCTTAAATTTTCCTACTGTAAAAAAACAAACACTAACGATAAAGTAAGATTATTTTCCTATTACTACTAACACACATTTATTGTAAAATGGATAATGGCCACTTGACCAGGAACCATTAGGATACGTTTTTTTTTTTAGTAAATAAGAAGTATTATGAACATTATATGGATAAATAAAAGTTTAATAAAAAAAATTAAAAAAAAAGTTCGCAGATTTTTAATAAACAAATAGACGAAATACACCAGAAATATATTTCCTTTTTTAAAACTGTAAATTTTATAATGTTGTGTGTGTGACGTGGAATCGAAATAAATTGTATAATTGAAACAAATACATACATATGTACATACATATAACGTTCTGCATTTATTTTTCAGTTTTATTTTTTATTTTTATTGCATTTTCAGGCATTTTAGAAAAAACCAAAATCTAATAGTTAATTGCTAATATTGCCCGAGTTAAAAGTGGTGTGTCAGTAAATTTTTTTTTTTAATGTGTATTCAATCTAATAAAACAAATACAAGCATCCGTGTCAACAGAAAAAATACTAGAGACATGATAAGTTTTCGAAAATTTGTCAAGTTGAGAAACTTAAAAAAGAAAACTGTTTTGTTTTTTAACTTTTTTTTAGATCATTTTGTTCCTAAGAATTCAAATAACATTCTCCTTACTTGAAAAATACTTTCTTTCTTCTTTCAATAAATCGTCACAAAATAGCATTCAATGTCGCTATCTCTAGCACTCAAATTTTAAAATTCGCAGAAAATTTCATAAAAATGAAGTTTATCATATAAATAAAAAAAACATCTCAAATACTTAATGTTGAACCTACACTTGAAGCGTAGGGAACCGTTATCGCAATCACAAAGTTCGCAGATTTTTAATAAACAAATAGACGAAATACACCAGAAATATATTTCTTTTTTTAAAACTGTAAATTTTATAATGTTTGTGTGTGTGACGTGGAATCGAAATAAATTGTATAATTGAAACAAATACATACATATGTAACGTTCTGCATTTATTTTTCAGTTTTATTTTTATTTTTATTGCATTTTCAGGCATTTTAGAAAAAAACCAAAATCTAATAGTTAATTGCTAATATTGCCCGAGTTAAAAGTGGTGTGTCAGTAAATTTTTTTTTAATGTGTATTCAATCTAATAAAAACAAATACAAGCATCCGTGTCAACAGAAAAAAATACTAGAGACATGATAAGTTTTCGAAAATTTGTCAAGTTGAGAAACTTTAAAAGAAAACTGTTTTGTTTTTAACTTTTTTTTAGATCATTTTGTTCCTAAGAATTCAAATAACATTCTCCTTACTTGAAAAATACTTTCTTTCTTCTTTCAATAAATCGTCACAAAATAGCATTCAATGTCGCTATCTCTAGCACTCAAATTTTAAAATTCGCAGAAAATTTCATAAAAATGAAGTTTATCATATAAATAAAAAAAACATCTCAAATACTTAATGTTGAACCTACACTTGAAGCGTAGGGAACCGTTATCGCAATCACAAAGTTCGCAGATTTTTAATAAACAAATAGACGAAATACACCAGAAATATATTTCCTTTTTTAAAACTGTAAATTTTATAATGTTGTGTGTGTGACGTGGAATCGAAATAAATTGTATAATTGAAACAAATACATACATATGTACATACATATAACGTTCTGCATTTATTTTTCAGTTTATTTTTTTTTTTTATTGCATTTTCAGGCATTTTAGAAAAAAAAAACCAAAATCTAATAGTTAATTGCTAATATTGCCCGAGTTAAAAGTGGTGTGTCAGTAAATTTTTTTTTAATGTGTATTCAATCTAATAAAAACAAATACAAGCATCCGTGTCAACAGAAAAAAATACTAGAGACATGATAAGTTTTCGAAAATTTGTCAAGTTGAGAAACTTAAAAAGAAAACTGTTTTGTTTTTAACTTTTTTTTAGATCATTTTGTTCCTAAGAATTCAAATAACATTCTCCTTACTTGAAAAATACTTTCTTTCTTCTTTCAATAAATCGTCACAAAATAGCATTCAATGTCGCTATCTCTAGCACTCAAATTTAAAAAATTCGCAGAAAATTTCATAAAAAATGAAGTTTATCATATAAATAAAAAAAACATCTCAAATACTTAATGTTGAACCTACACTTGAAGCGTAGGGAACCGTTATCGCAATCACAAAGTTCGCAGATTTTTTTAATAAACAAATAGACGAAATACACCAGAAATATATTTCTTTTTTAAAACTGTAAATTTTATAATGTTGTGTGTGTGGGTGGAATCGAAATAAATTGTATAATTGAAACAAATACATACATATGTACATACATATAACGTTCTGCATTTATTTTTCAGTTTTATTTTTATTTTTATTGCATTTTCAGGCATTTTAGAAAAAAAACCAAAATCTAATAGTTAATTGCTAATTGCCCGAGTTAAAAGTGGTGTGTCAGTAAATTTTTTTTTAATGTGTATTCAATCTAATAAAACAAATACAAGCATCCGTGTCAACAGAAAAAAATACTAGAGACATGATAAGTTTTCGAAAATTTGTCAAGTTGAGAAACTTAAAAAAGAAAACTGTTTTGTTTTTAACTTTTTTTAGATCATTTTGTTCCTAAGAATTCAAATAACATTCTCCTTACTTGAAAAAATACTTTCTTTCTTCTTTCAATAAATCGTCACAAAATAGCATTCAATGTCGCTATCTCTAGCACTCAAATTTTAAAATTGCAGAAAATTTCATAAAATGAAGTTTATCATATAAATAAAAAAACATCTCAAATACTTAATGTTGAACCTACACTTGAAGCGTAGGGAACCGTTATCGCAATCACAAAGTTCGCAGATTTTTAATAAACAAATAGACGAAATACACCAGAAATATATTTCCTTTTTTAAAACTGTAAATTTTATAATGTTGTGTGTGTGACGTGGAATCGAAATAAATTGTATAATTGAAACAAATACATACATATGTACATACATATAACGTTCTGCATTTATTTTTTCAGTTTTATTTTTTTTTATTGCATTTTCAGGCATTTTAGAAAAAAACCAAAATCTAATAGTTAATTGCTAATATTGCCCGAGTTAAAAGTGGTGTGTCAGTAAATTTTTTTTTAATGTGTATTCAATCTAATAAAAACAAATACAAGCATCCGTGTCAACAGAAAAAAATACTAGAGACATGATAAGTTTTCGAAAATTTGTCAAGTTGAGAAACTTAAAAGAAAACTGTTTTGTTTTTAACTTTTTTTTTAGATCATTTTGTTCCTAAGAATTCAAATAACATTCTCCTTACTTGAAAAATACTTTCTTTCTTCTTTCAATAAATCGTCACAAAATAGCATTCAATGTCGCTATCTCTAGCACTCAAATTTTAAAATTCGCAGAAAATTTCATAAAAAATGAAGTTTATCATATAAATAAAAAAAAAACATCAAATACTTAATGTTGAACCTACACTTGAAGCGTAGGGAACCGTTATCGCAATCACAAAGTTCGCAGATTTTTAATAAACAAATAGACGAAATACACCAGAAATATATTTCCTTTTTAAAACTGTAAATTTTATAATGTTGTGTGTGTGACGTGGAATCGAAATAAATTGTATAATTGAAAACAAATACATACATATAACGTTCTGCATTTATTTTTTCAGTTTTATTTTTTATTTTATTGCATTTTCAGGCATTTTAGAAAAAAACCAAAATCTAATAGTTAATTGCTAATATTGCCTGAGTTAAAAGTGGTGTGTCAGTAAGTTTTTTTTTTTAATGTGTATTCAATCTAATAAAACAAATACAAGCATCCGTGTCAACAGAAAAAAATACTAGAGACATGATAAGTTTTCGAAAATTTGTCAAGTTGAGAAACTTAAAAGAAAACTGTTTTGTTTTTAACTTTTTTTTTAGATCATTTTGTTCCTAAGAATTCAAATAACATTCTCCTAACTTGAAAAATACTTTCTTTCTTCTTTCAATAAATCGTCACAAAATAGCATTCAATGTCGCTATCTCTAGCACTCAAATTTTAAAATTGCAGAAAATTTCATAAAAAAATGAAGTTTATCATATAAATAAAAAAACATCTCAAATACTTAATGTTGAACCTACACTTGAAGCGTAGGGAACCGTTATCGCAATCACAAAGTTCGCAGATTTTTAATAAACAAATAGACGAAATACACCAGAAATATATTTCTTTTTTTAAAACTGTAAATTTTATAATGTTGTGTGTGTGACGTGGAATCGAAATAAATTGTATAATTGAAACAAATACATACATATGTACATACATATAACGTTCTGCATTTATTTTTTTCAGTTTTATTTTTATTTTTTATTGCATTTTCAGGCATTTTAGAAAAAAAACCAAAATCTAATAGTTAATTGCTAATATTGCCTGAGTTAAAAGTGGTGTGTCAGTAAATTTTTTTTTTTTAATGTGTATTCAATCTAATAAAAACAAATACAAGCATCCGTGTCAACAGAAAAAAAATACTAGAGACATGATAAGTTTTCGAAAATTTGTCAAGTTGAGAAACTTAAAAGAAAACTGTTTTGTTTTTAACTTTTTTTTTTAGATCATTTTGTTCCTAAGAATTCAAATAACATTCTCCTTACTTGAAAAATACTTTCTTTCTTTTTCAATAAATCGTCACAAAATAGCATTCAATGTCGCTATCTCTAGCACTCAAATTTTAAAATTCGCAGAAAATTTCATAAAAATGAAGTTTATCATATAAATAAAAAAAAACATCTCAAATACTTAATGTTGAACCTACACTTGAAGCGTAGGGAACCGTTATCGCAATCACAAAGTTCGTAGATTTTAATAAACAAATAGACGAAATACACCAGAAATATATTTCCTTTTTAAAACTGTAAATTTTATAATGTTGTGTGTGTGACGTGGAATCGAAATAAATTGTATAATTGAAACAAATACATACATATGTACATACATATAACGTTCTGCATTTATTTTCAGTTTTATTTTTATTTTTATTGCATTTTCAGGCATTTTAGAAAAAAAACCAAAATCTAATAGTTAATTGCTAATATTGCCTGAGTTAAAAGTGGTGTGTCAGTAAAATTTTTTTTTTTAATGTGTATTCAATCTAATAAAAACAAATACAAGCATCCGTGTCAACAGAAAAAAATACTAGAGACATGATAAGTTTTCGAAAATTTGTCAAGTTGAGAAACTTAAAAAGAAAAACTGTTTTGTTTTTAACTTTTTTTTTTAGATCATTTTGTTCCTAAGAATTCAAATAACATTCTCCTTACTTGAAAAATACTTTCTTTCTTCTTTCAATAAATCGTCACAAAATAGCATTCAATGCGCTATCTCTAGCACTCAAATTTTAAAATTCGCAGAAAATTTCATAAAATGAAGTTTATCATATAAATAAAAAAACATCTCAAATACTTAATGTTGAACCTACACTTGAAGCGTAGGGAACCGTTATCGCAATCACAAAGTTCGCAGATTTTTAATAAACAAATAGACGAAATACACCAGAAATATATTTCCTTTTTTTAAAACTGTAAATTTTATAATGTTGTGTGTGTGACGTGGAATCGAAATAAATTGTATAATTGAAACAAATACATACATATGTACATACATATAACGTTCTGCATTTATTTTTCAGTTTTATTTTTATTTTTTATTGCATTTTCAGGCATTTTAGAAAAAAAACCAAAATCTAATAGTTAATTGCTAATATTGCCCGAGTTAAAAGTGGTGTGTCAGTAAATTTTTTTTTTTTTTTTAATGTGTATTCAATCTAATAAAACAAATACAAGCATCCGTGTCAACAGAAAAAAAATACTAGAGACATGATAAGTTTTCGAAAATTTGTCAAGTTGAGAAACTTAAAAGAAAACTGTTTTGTTTTTAACTTTTTTTTAGATCATTTTGTTCCTAAGAATTCAAATAACATTCTCTCCTTTTGAAAATACTTTCTTTCTTCTTTCAATAAATCGTCACAAAATAGCATTCAATGTCGCTATCTCTAGCACTCAAATTTTAAAATGCAGAAAATTTCACAAAAAATGAAGTTTATCATATAAATAAAAAAACATCTCAAATACTTAATGTTGAACCTACACTTGAAGCGTAGGGAACCGTTATCGCAATCACAAAGTTCGCAGATTTTTTTAATAAACAAATAGACGAAATACACCAGAAATATATTTCCTTTTTTAAAACTGTAAATTTTATAATGTTGTGTGTGTGACGTGGAATCGAAATAAATTGTATAATTGAAACAAATACATACATATGTACATACATATAACGTTCTGCATTTATTTTTTCAGTTTTATTTTTTATTTTTATTGCATTTTCAGGCATTTTAGAAAAAAACCAAAATCTAATAGTTAATTGCTAATATTGCCCGAGTTAAAAGTGGTGTGTCAGTAAATTTTTTTTTTAATGTGTATTCAATCTAATAAAACAAATACAAGCATCCGTGTCAACAGAAAAAAATACTAGAGACATGATAAGTTTTCGAAAATTTGTCAAGTTGAGAAACTTAAAAAAAGAAAACTGTTTTGTTTTAACTTTTTTTTTAGATCATTTTGTTCCTAAGAATTCAAATAACATTCTCCTTACTTGAAAAATACTTTCTTTCTTCTTTCAATAAATCGTCACAAAATAGCATTCAATGTCGCTATCTCTAGCACTCAAATTTTAAAATTCAGAAAATTTCATAAAAAATGAAGTTTATCATATAAATAAAAAAACATCTCAAATACTTAATGTTGAACCTACACTTGAAGCGTAGGGAACCGTTATCGCAATCACAAAGTTCGCAGATTTTTTAATAAACAAATAGACGAAATACACCAGAAATATATTTTTTTTAAAACTGTAAATTTTATAATGTTGTGTGTGTGACGTGGAATCGAAATAAATTGTATAATTGAAACAAATACATACATATAACGTTCTGCATTTATTTTTCAGTTTTATTTTTATTTTTATTGCATTTTCAGGCATTTTAGAAAAAAAACCAAAATCTAATAGTTAATTGCTAATATTGCCTGAGTTAAAAGTGGTGTGTCAGTAAATTTTTTTTTTTTAATGTGTATTCAATCTAATAAAACAAATACAAGCATCCGTGTCAACAGAAAAAAATACTAGAGACATGATAAGTTTTCGAAAATTTGTCAAGTTGAGAAACTTAAAAAGAAAAACTGTTTTTTTTTTTAACTTTTTTTTAGATCATTTTGTTCCTAAGAATTCAAATAACATTCTCCTTACTTGAAAATACTTTCTTTCTTCTTTCAATAAATCGTCACAAAATAGCATTCAATGTCGCTATCTCTAGCACTCAAATTTTAAAATTCGCAGAAAATTTCATAAAAATGAAGTTTATCATATAAATAAAAAAAAACATCTCAAATACTTAATGTTGAACCTACACTTGAAGCGTAGGGAACCGTTATATCGCAATCACAAAGTTCGCAGATTTTTAATAAACAAATAGACGAAATACACCAGAAATATATTTCCTTTTTTTTTAAAACTGTAAATTTTATAATGTTGTGTGTGTGACGTGGAATCGAAATAAATTGTATAATTGAAACAAATACATACATATGTACATACATATAACGTTCTGCATTTATTTTCAGTTTTATTTTTTATTTTTATTGCATTTTCAGGCATTTTTTAGAAAAAACCAAAATCTAATAGTTAATTGCTAATATTGCCTGAGTTAAAAGTGGTGTGTCAGTAAATTTTTTTTTAATGTGTATTCAATCTAATAAAAACAAATACAAGCATCCGTGTCAACAGAAAAAAATACTAGAGACATGATAAGTTTTCGAAAATTTGTCAAGTTGAGAAACTTAAAAGAAAACTGTTTTTTTTTTAACTTTTTTTTAGATCATTTTGTTCCTAAGAATTCAAATAACATTCTCCTTACTTGAAAAATACTTTCTTTCTTCTTTCAATAAATCGTCACAAAATAGCATTCAATGTCGCTATCTCTAGCACTCAAATTTTAAAATTCGCAGAAAATTTCATAAAATGAAGTTTATCATATAAATAAAAAAACATCTCAAATACTTAATGTTGAACCTACACTTGAAGCGTAGGGAACCGTTATCGCAATCACAAAGTTCGCAGATTTTTAATAAACAAATAGACGAAATACACCAGAAATATATTTCCTTTTTTTTTTTAAAACTGTAAAATTTTATAATGTTGTGTGTGACGTGGAATCGAAATAAATTGTATAATTGAAACAAATACATACATATGTACATACATATAACGTTCTGCATTTATTTTTTCAGTTTTATTTTTATTTTTATTGCATTTTCAGGCATTTTAGAAAAAAAACCAAAATCTAATAGTTAATTGCTAATATTGCCTGAGTTAAAAGTGGTGTGTCAGTAAATTTTTTTTTTTTAATGTGTATTCAATCTAATAAAAACAAATACAAGCATCCGTGTCAACAGAAAAAAAATACTAGAGACATGATAAGTTTTCGAAAATTTGTCAAGTTGAGAAACTTAAAAAGAAAACTGTTTTGTTTTTAACTTTTTTTTAGATCATTTTGTTCCTAAGAATTCAAATAACATTCTCCTTACTTGAAAAATACTTTCTTTCTTCTTTCAATAAATCGTCACAAAATAGCATTCAATGTCGCTATCTCTAGCACTCAAATTTTAAAATTCTGCAGAAAATTTCAAAAAATGAAGTTTATCATATAAATAAAAAAACATCTCAAATACTTAATGTTGAACCTACACTTGAAGCGTAGGGGAACCGTTATCGCAATCACAAAGTTCGCAGATTTTTAATAAACAAATAGACGAAATACACCAGAAATATATTTCCTTTTTTTAAAACTGTAAATTTTATAATGTTGTGTGTGTGACGTGGAATCGAAATAAATTGTATAATTGAAACAAATACATACATATGTACATACATATAACGTTCTGCATTTATTTTTTCAGTTTTATTTTTATTTTATTGCATTTTCAGGCATTTTAAAAAAAAACCAAAATCTAATAGTTAATTGCTAATATTGCCTGAGTTAAAAGTGGTGTGTCAGTAAATTTTTTTTTTTAATGTGTATTCAATCTAATAAAAACAAATACAAGCATCCGTGTCAACAAAAAAAATACTAGAGACATGATAAGTTTTCGAAAATTTGTCAAGTTGAGAAACTTAAAAGAAAACTGTTTTGTTTTTTAACTTTTTTTTTAGATCATTTTGTTCCTAAGAATTCAAATAACATTCTCCTTACTTGAAAAAATACTTTCTTTCTTCTTTCAATAAATCGTCACAAAATAGCATTCAATGTCGCTATCTCTAGCACTCAAATTTTAAAATTCGCAGAAAATTTCATAAAAATGAAGTTTATCATATAAATAAAAAAAACATCTCAAATACTTAATGTTGAACCTACACTTGAAGCGTAGGGAACCGTTATCGCAATCACAAAGTTCGCAGATTTTTAATAAACAAATAGACGAAATACACCAGAAATATATTTCCTTTTTTAAAACTGTAAATTTTATAATGTTGTGTGTGTGACGTGGAATCGAAATAAATTGTATAATTGAAACAAATACATACATATGTACATACATATAACGTTCTGCATTTTTTTTCAGTTTTATTTTTATTTTTATTGCATTTTCAGGCATTTTAGAAAAAAACCAAAATCTAATAGTTAATTGCTAATATTGCCCGAGTTAAAAGTGGTGTGTCAGTAAATTTTTTTTTAATGTGTATTCAATCTAATAAAAACAAATACAAGCATCCGTGTCAACAGAAAAAATACTAGAGACATGATAAGTTTTCGAAAATTTGTCAAGTTGAGAAACTTAAAAGAAAACTGTTTTTTTTTTTTAACTTTTTTTTTTAGATCATTTTGTTCCTAAGAATTCAAATAACATTCTCCTTACTTGAAAAATACTTTCTTTCTTCTTTCAATAAATCGTCACAAAATAGCATTCAATGTCGCTATCTCTAGCACTCAAATTTTAAAATTCGCAGAAAATTTCATAAAATGAAGTTTATCATATAAATAAAAAAAAACATCTCAAATACTTAATGTTGAACCTACACTTGAAGCGTAGGGAACCGTTATCGCAATCACAAAGTTCGCAGATTTTTAATAAACAAATAGACGAAATACACCAGAAATATATTTTTTTTTTTAAAACTGTAAATTTTATAATGTTGTGTGTGTGACGTGGAATCGAAATAAATTGTATAATTGAAACAAATACATACACATGTACATACATATAACGTTCTGCATTTATTTTCAGTTTTTTTTTTTTTTTTATTGCATTTTCAGGCATTTTTTAAAAAAAACCAAAATCTAATAGTTAATTGCTAATATTGCCCGAGTTAAAAAAGTGGTGTGTCAGTAAATTTTTTTTTAATGTGTATTCAATCTAATAAAACAAATACAAGCATCCGTGTCAACAGAAAAAAAAATACTAGAGACATGATAAGTTTTCGAAAATTTGTCAAGTTGAGAAACTTAAAAAAAAAAAACTGTTTTGTTTTTTACTTTTTTTTTAGATCATTTTGTTCCTAAGAATTCAAATAACATTCTCCTTACTTGAAAAATACTTTCTTTCTTCTTTCAATAAATCGTCACAAAATAGCATTCAATGTCGCTATCTCTAGCACTCAAATTTTAAAATTCGCAGAAAATTTCATAAAAATGAAGTTTATCATATAAATAAAAAAAACATCTCAAATACTTAATGTTGAACCTACACTTGAAGCGTAGGGAACCGTTATCGCAATCACAAAGTTCGCAGATTTTAATAAACAAATAGACGAAATACACCAGAAATATATTTTTTTTTAAACTGTATTTTTAATAATGTTGTGTGTGTGACGTGGAATCGAAATAAATTGTATAATTGAAACAAATACATACATATGTACATACATATAACGTTCTGCATTTATTTTTTCAGTTTTATTTTTATTTTTATTGCATTTTCAGGCATTTTAGAAAAAAAACCAAAATCTAATAGTTAATTGCTAATATTGCCCGAGTTAAAAGTGGTGTGTCAGTAAATTTTTTTTTTAATGTGTATTCAATCTAATAAAACAAATACAAGCATCCGTGTCAACAGAAAAAAATACTAGAGACATGATAAGTTTTCGAAAATTTGTCAAGTTGAGAAACTTAAAAAGAAAACTGTTTTTGTTTTTTAACTTTTTTTTTAGATCATTTTGTTCCTAAGAATTCAAATAACATTCTCCTTACTTGAAAAATACTTTCTTTCTTCTTTCAATAAATCGTCACAAAATAGCATTCAATGTCGCTATCTCTAGCACTCAAATTTTAAAATTCGCAGAAAATTTCATAAAAATGAAGTTTATCATATAAATAAAAAAACATCTCAAATACTTAATGTTGAACCTACACTTGAAGCGTAGGGAACCGTTATCGCAATCACAAAGTTCGCAGATTTTTTAATAAACAAATAGACGAAATACACCAGAAATATATTTCCTTTTTTAAAACTGTAAATTTTATAATGTTGTGTGTGTGACGTGGAATCGAAATAAATTGTATAATTGAAACAAATACATACATATGTACATACATATAACGTTCTGCATTTATTTTTCAGTTTTTTTTTATTTTTATTGCATTTTCAGGCATTTTAGAAAAAAAAACCAAAATCTAATAGTTAATTGCTAATATTGCCCGAGTTAAAAGTGGTGTGTCAGTAATTTTTTTTTTAATGTGTATTCAATCTAATAAAACAAATACAAGCATCCGTGTCAACAGAAAAAAAAAAATACTAGAGACATGATAAGTTTTCGAAAATTTGTCAAGTTGAGAAACTTAAAAAAAGAAAACTGTTTTGTTTTTAACTTTTTTTTTAGATCATTTTGTTCCTAAGAATTCAAATAACATTCTCCTTACTTGAAAAATACTTTCTTTCTTCTTTCAATAAATCGTCACAAAATAGCATTCAATGTCGCTATCTCTAGCACTCAAATTTTAAAATTCGCAGAAAATTTCATAAAAATGAAGTTTATCATATAAATAAAAAAAACATCTCAAATACTTAATGTTGAACCTACACTTGAAGCGTAGGGAACCGTTATCGCAATCACAAAGTTCGCAGATTTTTTTAATAAACAAATAGACGAAATACACCAGAAATATATTTCCTTTTTTTAAAACTGTAAATTTTATAATGTTTGTGTGTGTGACGTGGAATCGAAATAAATTGTATAATTGAAACAAATACATACATATGTACATACATATAACGTTCTGCATTTATTTTTCAGTTTTATTTTTATTTTATTGCATTTTCAGGCATTTTAGAAAAAAAACCAAAATCTAATAGTTAATTGCTAATATTGCCCGAGTTAAAAGTGGTGTGTCAGTAATTTTTTTTTTTTAATGTGTATTCAATCTAATAAAAACAAATACAAGCATCCGTGTCAACAGAAAAAATACTAGAGACATGATAAGTTTTCGAAAATTTGTCAAGTTGAGAAACTTAAAAAGAAAACTGTTTTGTTTTTAACTTTTTTTTAGATCATTTTGTTCCTAAAATTCAAATAACATTCTCCTTACTTGAAAAATACTTTCTTTCTTCTTTCAATAAATCGTCACAAAATAGCATTCAATGTCGCTATCTCTAGCACTCAAATTTTAAAATTCGCAGAAAGAAAATTTCATAAAAATGAAGTTTATCATATAAATAAAAAAACATCTCAAATACTTAATGTTGAACCTACACTTGAAGCGTAGGGAACCGTTATCAATCACAAAGTTCGCAGATTTTTTAATAAACAAATAGACGAAATACACCAGAAATATATTTCTTTTTTTTAAAACTGTAAATTTTATAATGTTTGTGTGTGTGACGTGGAATCGAAATAAATTGTATAATTGGAAACAAATACATACATATGTACATACATATATAACGTTCTGCATTTATTTTCAGTAAATTTTTTATTTTTTATTGCATTTTCAGGCATTTTAGAAAAAAAAAAAAAATCTAATAGTTAATTGCTAATATTTTATAAAAGTTAAAAGTGGTGTGTCAGTAAAAAAATTTTTTTTTTAATGTTGAATTCAATCTAATAAAAACAAATACAAGCATCCGTGTCAATAAACAAAAAAAATACTAGAGACATGATAAGTTTTCGAAAATTTGTCAAGTTGAGAAACTTAAAAAAAAAACTGTTTTGTTTTTTAACTTTTTTTTTAGATCATTTTGTTCCTAAAATTCAAATAACATTCTAATTACTTGAAAAAACTTTCTTTTTCTTTCAATAAATTTCACAAAAATATTCAATGTCATAAAATACATAGCACTCAAAGCAAAAAAATTTTAAAATTCGCAGAAAATTTCATAAAATTTAGTTTTCATTTAAATAAAAAACATTTCAAATTGCTTAATGTTTTACACTTGAAGCGTAAGGAACCGTTATCGCAATCACAAAAAAACCAATTTTAATAAACAAATAGACGAAATACACCAGAAATATATTTCCTTTTTTAAAATTTTATAATGTTGTTGTGTGTGACGTGGAATATTTTTTTAAATTGTATAATTGAAACAATACATAAATATGTACATACATATAACGTTCTGCATTTATTTTTTCAGTTTTATTTTTATTTTTATTGCATTTTCAGGCATTTTGAAAAAACCAAAATCTAAAGTTAATTGCTAATAGAGTTAAAAGTGGTGTATAACATTCTCCTTACTTGAAAAATACTTTCTTTCTTCTTTCAATAAATCGTCACAAAATAGCATTCAATGTCGCTATCTCTAGCACTCAAATTTTAAAATTCGCAGAAAATTTCATAAAAATGAAGTTTATCATATAAATAAAAAAAACATCTCAAATACTTAATGTTGAACCTACACTTGAAGCGTAGGGAACCGTTATCGCAATCACAAAGTTCGCAGATTTTTAATAAACAAATAGACGAAATACACCAGAAATATATTTCCTTTTTTTTAAAACTGTAAATTTTATAATGTTGTGTGTGTGACGTGGAATCGAAATAAATTGTATAATTGAAACAAATACATACATATGTACATACATATAACGTTCTGCATTTATTTTTCAGTTTTATTTTTTTATTTTTTATTGCATTTTCAGGCATTTTAGAAAAAAAAAACCAAAATCTAATAGTTAATTGCTAATATTGCCCGAGTTAAAAGTGGTGTGTCAGTAAATTTTTTTTTTTAATGTGTATTCAATCTAATAAAAACAAATACAAGCATCCGTGTCAACAGAAAAAAAAATACTAGAGACATGATAAGTTTTCGAAAATTTGTCAGTTGAGAAACTTAAAAAAGAAAACTGTTTTGTTTTTAACTTTTTTTTTAGATCATTTTGTTCCTAAGAATTCAAATAACATTCTCCTTACTTGAAAAATACTTTCTTTCTTCTTTCAATAAATCGTCACAAAATAGCATTCAATGTCGCTATCTCTAGCACTCAAATTTAAAATTCGCAGAAAATTTCATAAAAATGAAGTTTATCATATAAATAAAAAAAAAACATCTCAAATACTTAATGTTGAACCTACACTTGAAGCGTAGGGAACCGTTATCGCAATCACAAAGTTCGCAGATTTTTAATAAACAAATAGACGAAATACACCAGAAATATATTTCCTTTTTTTAAAACTGTAAATTTTATAATGTTGTGTGTGTGACGTGGAATCGAAATAAATTGTATAATTGAAACAAATACATACATATGTACATACATATAACGTTCTGCATTTATTTTTCAGTTTTATTTTTATTTTTATTGCATTTTCAGGCATTTTAGAAAAAACCAAAATCTAATAGTTAATTGCTAATATTGCCCGAGTTAAAAGTGGTGTGTCAGTAAATTTTTTTTTTAATGTGTATTCAATCTAATAAAAACAAATACAAGCATCCGTGTCAACAGAAAAAAATACTAGAGACATGATAAGTTTTCGAAAATTTGTCAAGTTGAGAAACTTAAAAAAAGAAAACTGTTTTGTTTTTAACTTTTTTTTTAGATCATTTTGTTCCTAAGAATTCAAATAACATTCTCCTTACTTGAAAAATACTTTCTTTCTTCTTTCAATAAATCGTCACAAAATAGCATTCAATGTCGCTATCTCTAGCACTCAAATTTTAAAATTCGCAGAAAATTTCATAAAAATGAAGTTTATCATATAAATAAAAAAAAACATCTCAAATACTTAATGTTGAACCTACACTTGAAGCGTAGGGAACCGTTATCGCAATCACAAAGTTCGCAGATTTTTAATAAACAAATAGACGAAATACACCAGAAATATATTTCCTTTTTTTTAAAACTGTAAATTTTATAATGTTGTGTGTGTGACGTGGAATCGAAATAAATTGTATAATTGAAACAAATACATACATATGTACATACATATAACGTTCTGCATTTATTTTTCAGTTTTATTTTTATTTTTATTGCATTTTCAGGCATTTTAGAAAAAACCAAAATCTAATAGTTAATTGCTAATATTGCCCGAGTTAAAAGTGGTGTGTCAGTAAATTTTTTTTTTAATGTGTATTCAATCTAATAAAAAAAAGCATCCGTGTCAACAGAAAAATACTAGAGACATGATAAGTTTTCGAAAATTTGTCAAGTTGAGAAACTTAAAAAAGAAAACTGTTTTTTTTTTTTAACTTTTTTTTTTTTTTTTTAGATCATTTTGTTCCTGAAAAAAAGAATTCAAATAACATTCTCCTTACTTTTCAAAAATGACTTTCTTTCTTCTTTCAATAAATCGTCACAAAATAGCATTCAATTCATCTCTAGTCAAATTTTAAAATTCGCAGAAAATTTTAAAATGAAGTTTATAAATCAATTTAAAAAAAATAAAATCAAATAATGTTTAATGGAATCATAAAAATAAAAAAAAAAAACAATGTACAAATATAATGTTGAACCTTTACTTTTCGTAGGGAACCGTTATCGCAATCACAAAGTTCGCAGATTTTTTTAAAATAAACAAATAGACGAAATACACCAGAAATATATTTCAGTTTTTTTTAAAATTGTAATTTTATAATGTTGCATGTGTGTGACGTGGAATCGAAATAAATTGTATAATTGAAACGAAAATTTACATACAAACTTAAATATAACGTTTTTTTTTTTTTTTTTTTTTTTATCATTTTTTTCAAGAATTCAAATTTACTTGAAAAATACTTTTCTTTCTTCTTTCAATAAATCGTTTCGCTATTTTAAAATTGCAGTTTATCATTTTCAAGGCATTTTTTTTCAGGCATTTTTTTTAGAAAAAAACCAAAATATAATTTTTAATTGCTAATATTGCGTGGAATCGAAAAAAGTGGTGTGTCAGTAAACGTTCTTTTTTTTTTAATTTTTATTGCATTTTCAATCTAATAAAACAAATACAAGCATCCGTGTATTCAACTAAGAAAAAAAATAGAGACATAAGTTGTCAACGAAAATTTACTAGAGACATGATAAGTTTGAAAATTTGTCAAGTTGAGAAACTAAAAGAAAACTGTTTTGTTTTTAACTTTTTTTTAGATCATTTTGTTCCTAAGAATTCAAATAACATTCTCCTTACTTGAAAAAAATACTTTCTTTCTTCTTTCAATAAATCGTCACAAAATAGCATTCAATGTCGCTATCTCTAGCACTCAAATTTTAAAATTCGCAGAAAATTTCATAAAAATGAAGTTTATCATATAAAAAAAAAAAAACATCTCAAATACTTAATGTTGAACCTACACTTGAAGCGTAGGGAACCGTTATCGCAATCACAAAGTTCGCAGATTTTTAATAAACAAATAGACGAAATACACCAGAAATATATTTCCTTTTTTTAAAACTGTAAATTTTATAATGTTGTGTGTGTGACGTGGAATCGAAATAAATTGTATAATTGAAACAAATACATACATATGTACATACATATAACGTTCTGCATTTATTTTTCAGTTTTATTTTTTATTTTTATTGCATTTTCAGGCATTTTAGAAAAAAAAAAAAACCAAAATCTAATAGTTAATTGCTAATATTGCCCGAGTTAAAAGTGGTGTGTCAGTAATTTTTTTTTTTTTTTTAATGTGTATTCAATCTAATAAAACAAATACAAGCATCCGTGTCAACAGAAAAAAATACTAGAGACATGATAAGTTTTCGAAAATTTGTCAAGTTGAGAAACTTAAAAAAGAAAACTGTTTTGTTTTTTTTAACTTTTTTTTAGATCATTTTGTTCCTAAGAATTCAAATAACATTCTCCTTACTTGAAAAATACTTTCTTTCTTCTTTCAATAAATCGTCACAAAATAGCATTCAATGTCGCTATCTCTAGCACTCAAATTTTAAAATTCGCAGAAAATTTCATAAAAAATGAAGTTTATCATATAAATAAAAAAAACATCTCAAATACTTAATGTTGAACCTACACTTGAAGCGTAGGGAACCGTTATCGCAATCACAAAGTTCGCAGATTTTTAATAAACAAATAGACGAAATACACCAGAAATATATTTCCTTTTTTTAAAACTAAATTTTATAATGTTGTGTGTGTGACGTGGAATCGAAATAAATTGTATAATTGAAACAAATACATACATATGTACATACATATAACGTTCTGCATTTATTTTTTCAGTTTTATTTTTTTTATTTTTATTGCATTTTCAGGCATTTTAGAAAAAAAACCAAAATCTAATAGTTAATTGCTAATATTGCCCGAGTTAAAAGTGGTGTGTCAGTAATTTTTTTTTTTTTTTAATGTGTATTCAATCTAATAAAACAAATACAAGCATCCGTGTCAACAGAAAAAAAATACTAGAGACATGATAAGTTTTCGAAAATTTGTCAAGTTGAGAAACTTAAAAAGAAAACTGTTTTTTTTTTAACTTTTTTTTTAGATCATTTTGTTCCTAAGAATTCAAATAACATTCTCCTTACTTGAAAAAAACTTTCTTTCTTCTTTCAATAAATCGTCACAAAATAGCATTCAATGTCGCTATCTCTAGCACTCAAATTTTAAAATTCGCAGAAAATTTCATAAAAATGAAGTTTATCATATAAATAAAAAAAAAACATCTCAAATACTTAATGTTGAACCTACACTTGAAGCGGTAGGGAACCGTTATCGCAATCACAAAGTTCGCAGATTTTTTAATAAACAAATAGACGAAATACACCAGAAATATATTTCCTTTTTTAAAACTGTAAATTTTATAATGTTGTGTGTGTGACGTGGAATCGAAATAAATTGTATAATTGAAACAAATACATACATATGTACATACATATAACGTTCTGCATTTATTTTTTCAGTTTTATTTTTTATTTTTATTGCATTTTCAGGCATTTTAGAAAAAAAAACCAAAATCTAATAGTTAATTGCTAATATTGCCCGAGTTAAAAGTGGTGTGTCAGTAAATTTTTTTTTTTAATGTGTATTCAATCTAATAAAAAAACAAATACAAGCATCCGTGTCAACAGAAAAAAAAATACTAGAGACATGATAAGTTTTCGAAAATTTGTCAAGTTGAGAAACTTAAAAAGAAAACTGTTTTGTTTTTAACTTTTTTTTTTAGATCATTTTGTTCCTAAGAATTCAAATAACATTCTCCTTACTTGAAAAATACTTTCTTTCTTCTTTCAATAAATCGTCACAAAATAGCATTCAATGTCGCTATCTCTAGCACTCAAATTTTAAAATTCGCAGAAAATTTCATAAAAATGAAGTTTATCATATAAAAAAAAAAAACATCTCAAATACTTAATGTTGAACCTACACTTGAAGCGTAGGGAACCGTTATCGCAATCACAAAGTTCGCAGATTTTTTAATAAACAAATAGACGAAATACACCAGAAATATATTTCCTTTTTTTAAAACTGTAAATTTTATAATGTTGTGTGTGTGACGTGGAATCGAAATAAATTGTATAATTGAAACAAATACATACATATGTACATACATATAACGTTCTGCATTTATTTTTCAGTTTTATTTTTATTTTTATTGCATTTTCAGGCATTTTAGAAAAAAAAAACCAAAATCTAATAGTTAATTGCTAATATTGCCCGAGTTAAAAAGTGGTGTGTCAGTAAATTTTTTTTTTAATGTGTATTCAATCTAAAAAAAACAAATACAAGCATCCGTGTCAACAGAAAAAAAAATACTAGAGACATGATAAGTTTTCGAAAATTTGTCAAGTTGAGAAACTTAAAAAGAAAACTGTTTTGTTTTTAACTTTTTTTTTAGATCATTTTGTTCCTAAGAATTCAAATAACATTCTCCTTACTTGAAAAATACTTTCTTTCTTCTTTCAATAAATCGTCACAAAATAGCATTCAATGTCGCTATCTCTAGCACTCAAATTTTAAAATTCGCAGAAAATTTCATAAAAATGAAGTTTATCATATAAATAAAAAAAACATCTCAAATACTTAATGTTGAACCTACACTTGAAGCGTAGGGAACCGTTATCGCAATCACAAAGTTCGCAGATTTTAATAAACAAATAGACGAAATACACCAGAAATATATTTCCTTTTTTTAAAACTGTAAATTTTATAATGTTGTGTGTGTGACGTGGAATCGAAATAAATTGTATAATTGAAACAAATACATACATATGTACATACATATAACGTTCTGCATTTTATTTTTCAGTTTTATTTTTATTTTTATTGCATTTTCAGGCATTTTAGAAAAAAAAAAACCAAAATCTAATAGTTAATTGCTAATATTGCCCGAGTTAAAAGTGGTGTGTCAGTAAATTTTTTTTTTAATGTGTATTCAATCTAATAAAAACAAATACAAGCATCCGTGTCAACAGAAAAAAAAATACTAGAGACATGATAAGTTTTCGAAAATTTGTCAAGTTGAGAAACTTAAAAAAAGAAAACTGTTTTGTTTTTTAACTTTTTTTTTTAGATCATTTTGTTCCTAAGAATTCAAATAACATTCTCCTTACTTGAAAAATACTTTCTTTCTTCTTTCAATAAATCGTCACAAAATAGCATTCAATGTCGCTATCTCTAGCACTCAAATTTTAAAATTCGCAGAAAATTTCATAAAAATGAAGTTTATCATATAAATAAAAAAAAACATCTCAAAAATGTTGAACCTACACTTGAAGCGTAGGGAACCGTTATCGCAATCACAAAGTTCAGATTTTTAATAAACAAATAGACGAAATACACCAGAAATATATTTCCTTTTTAAAACTGTAAATTTTATTTGTGTGTGACGTGGAATCGAAATAAATTGTATAATTGAAAACATATGTACATACATATAACGTTCTGCATTTTTTTTTCAGTTTTATTTTTTATTTTTATTGCATTTTCAGGCATTTTAGAAAAAAAAAAACCAAAATCTAATAGTTAATTGCTAATATTGCCCGAGTTAAAAGTGGTGTGTCAGTAAAATTTTTTTTTTTAATGTGTATTCAATCTAATAAAAACAAATACAAGCATCCGTGTCAACAGAAAAAATACTAGAACATGATAAGTTTTCGAAAATTTGTCAAGTTGAGAAACTTAAAAAAGAAAACTGTTTTGTTTTTAACTTTTTTTTTAGATCATTTTGTTCCTAAGAATTCAAATAACATTCTCCTTACTTGAAAAATACTTTCTTTCTTCTTTCAATAAATCGTCACAAAATAGCATTCAATGTCGCTATCTCTAGCACTCAAATTTTAAAATTCGCAGAAAATTTCATAAAAATGAAGTTTATCATATAAATAAAAAAAACATCTCAAATACTTAATTTGAACCTACAATGTAGGGAACCGTTATCGCAATCACAAAGTTTGAGATTTTTAATAAACAAATAGGAAATAACCGTTATTCCTTTTTTTTAAAACAAATTTTTAATGTTGTGTTTGGAATCGAAATAAATTGTATAATTGAAACAAATACATATACATACATATAACGTTCTGCATTTAAATTTTTCAGTTTTATTTTTTATTTTTTTATTGGAATCGAAATAAATTTTATAAAAAACCAAAATCTAATAGTTAATTGCTAATATTAACGAGTTCTGCATTTATTTTTCAGTTAAATTTTTTTTTTAATGTGTATTCAATCTAATAAAACAAAAAAGCATCCGTGTCAACAGAAAAAGTTACTAGAGACATGATAAGTTTTCGAAAATTTGTCAAGTTGAGAAAAATAAAAAAAAAAACTGTTTTGTTTTTTAACTTTTTTTTTTTAAAGAATTTTTTTTTTACTTGAAAAATACTTTCTTTCTTCTTTCAATAAATGTCACAAAATTCAATCTAATCAAATTTTAAAAAAACAAATACAAGCATTTTCAAAAGTTCGATTTTTTTTAATAAAAAATTTATATTTCCTTTTTTAAAAAGTTTTGGAAAATTTGTCAAGTTGAGAAACTTAAAAAAAAAAACTGTTTTGTTTTTAAGTTTTTTTTAGATCATTTTGTTCCTTCATTTTCAAATAAAATTCTAATCTTGAAAAATAGCATTTTTTTTTTTTCAATGTATTCAATCTATCTCAAGCATCTCACAAATTTTAAAATTCAGAAAATTTTCAAAAAAATGAAGTTTATCATAAAAATAAAAAAAACATTTCAAATTTGTTAATGTTGAACCTACACTTGAAGCGTAGGGAACCGTTATCGTCACAAAATCACAAAGTCGCTATTTTAATAAACAAATAGACACTTGAAATATATTTCCTTTTTAAATATTTTTATTTTGTTTTAAAAAACCGTTTATCATATAAATAAAAAAGTTGCAATTTTGAATAAACAAATATAACGAAATGCATTTATTTTTCAGATTTTTTTTTAAAACTATTAAATTTTATAATTTTTTTGTGTGTGACGTGGAATCGAAATAAATTGTATAATTGAAACAAATACATACATATGTACATACATATAACGTTCTGCATTTATTTTTTCAGTTTTATTTTTTTTTTATTGCATTTTCAGGCATTTAAAAAACCAAAATCTAATAGTTAATTGCTAATATTGCCCGAGTTAAAAAAAAGTGGTGTGTCAGTAAATTTTTTTTTTTAATGTGTATTCAATCTAATAAAACAAATACAAGCATCCGTGTCAAGAAAAGAAAAAATACTAGAGACATGATAAGTTTTCGAAAATTTGTCAAGTTGAGAAACTTAAAAAGAAAACTGTTTTGTTTTTTAACTTTTTTTTTAGATCATTTTGTTCCTAAGAATTCAAATAACATTCTCCTTACTTGAAAAATACTTTCTTTCTTCTTTCAATAAATCGTCACAAAATAGCATTCAATGTCGCTATCTCTAGCACTCAAATTTTAAAATTCGCAGAAAATTTCATAAAAATGAAGTTTATCATATAAATAAAAAAAAACATCTCAAATACTTAATGTTGAACCTACACTTTGAAGCGTAGGGAACCGTTATCGCAATCACAAAGTTCGCAGATTTTTAATAAACAAATAGACGAAATACACCAGAAATATATTTCTTTTTTTAAAACTGTAAATTTTATAATGTTGTGTGTGTGACGTGGAATCGAAATAAATTGTATAATTGAAACAAATACATACATATGTACATACATATAACGTTCTGCATTTATTTTTCAGTTTTATTTTTATTTTTATTGCATTTTCAGGCATTTTTTAAAAAAACCAAAATCTAATAGTTAATTGCTAATATTGCCCGAGTTAAAAGTGGTGTGTCAGTAAATTTTTTTTTTAATGTGTATTCAATCTAATAAAACAAATACAAGCATCCGTGTCAACAGAAAAAAAATACTAGAGACATGATAAGTTTTCGAAAATTTGTCAAGTTGAGAAACTTAAAAAGAAAACTGTTTTGTTTTTAACTTTTTTTTTTAGATCATTTTGTTCCTAAGAATTCAAATAACATTCTCCTTACTTGAAAAAAATACTTTCTTTCTTCTTTCAATAAATCGTCACAAAATAGCATTCAATGTCGCTATCTCTAGCACTCAAATTTTAAAATTCGCAGAAAATTTCATAAAAAATGAAGTTTATCATATAAATAAAAAAAACATCTCAAATACTTAATGTTGAACCTACACTTGAAGCGTAGGGAACCGTTATCGCAATCACAAAGTTCGCAGATTTTTAATAAACAAATAGACGAAATACACCAGAAATATATTTCCTTTTTTTAAAACTGTAAATTTTATAATGTTGTGTGTGTGACGTGGAATCGAAATAAATTGTATAATTGAAACAAATACATACATATGTACATACATATAACGTTCTGCATTTATTTTTCAGTTTTATTTTTATTTTTATTGCATTTTCAGGCATTTTAGAAAAAAAAAACCAAAATCTAATAGTTAATTGCTAATATTGCCCGAGTTAAAAAAGTGGTGTGTCAGTAAATTTTTTTTTTTTTTAATGTGTATTCAATCTAATAAAAACAAATACAAGCATCCGTGTCAACACAAAAAAAAATACTAGAGACATGATAAGTTTTCGAAAATTTGTCAAGTTGAGAAACTTAAAAAAGAAAACTGTTTTGTTTTTAACTTTTTTTTTTAGATCATTTTGTTCCTAAGAATTCAAATAACATTCTCCTTACTTGAAAAAATACTTTCTTTCTTCTTTCAATAAATCGTCACAAAATAGCATTCAATGTCGCTATCTCTAGCACTCAAATTTTAAAATTCGCAGAAAATTTCATAAAATGAAGTTTATCATATAAAAAAAACATCTCAAATACTTAATGTTGAACCTACACTTGAAGCGTAGGGAACCGTTATCGCAATCACAAAGTTCGCAGATTTTTAATAAACAAATAGACGAAATACACCAGAAATATATTTCCTTTTTTAAAACTGTAAATTTTATAATGTTGTGTGTGTGACGTGGAATCGAAATAAATTGTATAATTGAAACAAATACATACATATGTACATACATATAACGTTCTGCATTTATTTTTCAGTTTTATTTTTTTTTTATTTTTATTGCATTTTCAGGCATTTTAGAAAAAAACCAAAATCTAATAGTTAATTGCTAATATTGCCCGAGTTAAAAGTGGTGTGTCAGTAAATTTTTTTTTTTTTTAATGTGTATTCAATCTAATAAAAACAAATACAAGCATCCGTGTCAACAAAAAAAAATACTAGAGACATGATAAGTTTTCGAAAATTTGTCAAGTTGAGAAACTTAAAAAGAAAACTGTTTTGTTTTTAACTTTTTTTTAGATCATTTTGTTCCTAAGAATTCAAATAACATTCTCCTTACTTGAAAAATACTTTCTTTCTTCTTTCAATAAATCGTCACAAAATAGCATTCAATGTCGCTATCTCTAGCACTCAAATTTTAAAATTCGCAGAAAATTTCATAAAAATGAAGTTTATCATATAAATAAAAAAAACATCTCAAATACTTAATGTTGAACCTACACTTGAAGCGTAGGGAACCGTTATCGCAATCACAAAGTTCATAGATTTTTTAATAAACAAATAGACGAAATACACCAGAAATATATTTCCTTTTTTTAAAACTGTAAATTTTATAATGTTGTGTGTGTGACGTGGAATCGAAATAAATTGTATAATTAAAAAAAAAAAGTAAATTTTTTTTTTTAATGTGTATTCAATCTAATAGAAACAAATACAAGCCATCCGTGAAATCAACAGAAAAAAAAATACTAGAAAAAAACAAATTTTTTATTTTTTAAATTTTTTTCGAAAATTTTC
>JAGVSN010000109.1:0-35147 GCA_022651745.1 Parapsyche elsis
GAATTCAATTAAACATAAAACTGTAGACGTGCTCTTGCGACTCAAAACTGGAATAGCACATTGTTTTACCTCTAGAAGTCTAGATAATGTAGAAATCGAGATTATTTTATGAGAAAATTTTTAATGAATGAAAAATATAAAACTGGCCGTGTTGAAACATTTAATAATATAGTTATTTGCCCTAAAAGACGACGATTTTAAAGAACTATCGGTTCTTTACGACAGCGGTCGCGAACCTTTCAGATCTCCGGACCACTAAACTCAAAATCTAGAACTCCGCGGACCACTACCATGATTTTTTTCCATAAAAGTAACATTCTAAATATGAAATGGTAATTACACTAGTATTTGCACTCCAAGTTATTTGCAAAAAATTGGATATCACCTTATAATGATAGAAAATCTATAATAAATAAACGATATATTGTTATGTATCCCTCGGTTCGGTGGACGTGTGATGTGAGAGATACACACGCAGAATGCCAGCGTCGAAGTCTACAGCGGTTGTTGGTCTGTTTGCAGTGTATGTGGTGGCTCAGGATTATAATTGATAGGCGGATTTCGTAGTTTAATTGTTATTTTTTTTATTATAATCTGTTGATGTAGTACAGGGTGTGGATGATGGTCTTCCACTCGGGTGATAGTATCCCGTCTGAGCTCTCTCCCTGACTCACTTAATGATAATTTACATGGCTATATATACTAGATATATTAATGATTGTACAAGATAATTAGTAATACCAGTAAATATGGCCACAGGACATATTTGATAATTATAAAGTAATTACAAATGTTATTGAAGGTCAATATTATGAGTGATGAAACAATAGATTAAAGTGTGATTACAGTCATATAACAATATTAGGTTGACGTAATGAAATGATTCCTATTTCCTGGGTCCGGTACATACATTCGGAATCCTCAGATATAACACTTCCATCGTTACGGAAAGAACGAGAATCGTTCTTTAAAATATCATTGCTCGTTAATCTAAACAATTTAGTTTTACATTTTAGATTTCATTCGTTACATTCTTATGTTTTCATTACATCTTTTACATTTTAGATTTCTTTCATTATATTTTTTTACGTTTACATTTATAAATACCTTTAATGTTCTTATCATTATTAATTTTGATTAAGTTCTTTAAATCTTACATGTTGTTTCTAACATTTTCATAGAAGTAATTAATATTCAATATCGAACTTTTATGTTCGTGTTTTGTAAAGAATTTATGCAATGAATGATTTTAAGTTTTAAATTTATAGAATGATTTAGATTTATAGAATGATTATAGTTAAATTTATAGAATGATTTTAAGTTTTTTTGATTGTGATATTTCTTTACATACTTTTATTCTATGGCAATTTCTTATATTTAATTTTTTACAATTAATTATACCTTAATAATAATTATTATTATTAGTTTCATTAATGTTTTTAGTTAATATTTTTCTTTAAATTCACTCAATTCAATTCATTAATATAATAATTTTATAAAACATATCTTAATACTAATTATTACAATTATCAATTAACACTCAAAGTTAAGAAAGATAAGATTATGAAAAAAAAGTTAGTTAGTTCATTATGTATAAGGGTTAGTTGTCTCCATACAAATCAAGTTCGACCGTCTTCTTTTGTCCCTTTAATTTAGGAGCTGACGGTACTTGCATTTCGCGCGTTAGTGGTTGAAATTCAATGTTAATTGTCGGTTCAGCTACTTTGGTTCTTTCGTAGCGAGGTGTGAGGCTAATGGTAGTACTCTTTTTTTTTGAGTTTATATTTAAAATAGAAAAGATGCCAAGTATTATTATTATTATTATTACAATGATACAGTATAACACTATCATAAATGTTGATCTATGGCGAACAATTGCAGGTTGGTTCTTATAATTCTCTAGATCATTATTAAATGAATCTAGTTCTTTCATGTTTTCTTTAAGATCCGTTAATTGAATATTATTTAAGTGAATTGGTTCAATTTTACTAAGCACATCATGGTTTTCAATATTGCAACAGTCGTCTTTTAAAATATCTAGGTTGGACATAGGACTTTCGTATTCTGTAATGTATAAATCTTTAGAGGACAAGGTTATTGACCTACTTTTGCTACGCAAGTTTTGTTAAATTTTATTGTTCCAGTTTGTGATATGATTACATTAGTAGTTGGAACGCCCTGGCAAGTAACTGATAGTTTCATTGGTTCTGATAATGCATAGAGCCATTTGTTATTCTTTAATGGTTCCCATAAATTAATTTTACCTTTGACTAGATTTGTCTTACATGTTGAAGGTATTTTATGTAGATATTCCGTAATTAATTGAGTTTCGCAAAGAGCGTCTCCAGTAATTGGTGGGGGTAAACATTTTACACATATAGTGTTCCATGGTTAGTTCCTTACATGTATTTATGGTTGGAATCGAAATATATAATGTGTGATCCGAAGATATTGAAAGGTACGTGTTCTCTGGTATAATAAGTGAAAATATATCGGTGCTTGTTAAACTAGATATTGGTAAAGGAATAACTTTATAAAGGTTATACTCGATCGTGTACACTAGTGGAATTTTTAGGAGAAATACGAGTTTATTGTTTATGTGATATACGATGAGTTCTGATATATCTACTAACGTGTGCGTGTTAGCGATGTTGAGTTGGATCGGGAACTCTGTTCCACTTGGAAGCAGTTTTATTTGGGAATTTAAAATGTTGTAAAGGCTAGCGGGTGCTAGTATCTCTGGATGCAAGATATTTTGTTTCGCGAAAAGAATTGCGTTCGTTATCGTATCTGTTTTGTAATAAGTTTACTAATATGTTCGTTAAGTATTTCGATTTGTTCGATGATCGATAGTTTTATATCCTCGTATTCTATTTGTGAATGCGAGTCACGGAGATATTTCCCGATAGTATCCGTTTGGTTTTCATAAGTCTTTCATTAGCATTGATTCTTTCTACGGTTGAGTTGAAACTTCCGAGAGCCTCTTCGGTTACATGAATTTGATTCTGCATCAATTCTATCATGTGTTTGTCATCATTATTTACTCTCTCTATAGTTTCGTCATAAAATTTCGCGTCTTCGTTATCCATTGTACCAAACACGGTTTTAAATAAGTTACCAATTCCATTAATCCATCCTCTTTTTTCTCGACTTGATGTAAGATGTTCAATGTTTTGTAGTTTAAGTTGTAGTGAGTTTAAGTTAGTTTTTAACGGATGAATGAGATTATAGCATTCGCGGTTAATGAATTTAGACACTAATTTAAGACAATTTTCGTTTATTCCAGCTACATTTGTAACTAGATGATTTAATTCGATTGGTAGAGATGAGGTGTTCACATATGTGACTAATTTCCAATCTTTCTCTGAGATCTTCATTTTTCCTATCTGATCGTAGTATAGACCGCTTCCCGTTGCGATCTTTTCTACTTCTTGTCCACAGCATACCCCGATAGTTAACGTAATCCTGTAATGTAATGTTTAATCTGATTGATGTGCAATTTCTTTGTTTTATTTCTAGTTATTTCTAATATTACGTCAGAATTATCAGTGATTTTTATAATTTTGTATGGACCGTTCCATTGTGACATTAATTTCTTTCCTCTTATTGATCTATTTTTTTTTATTAATACTAAGTCTCCTTCTTTATAATTTATTTTTCTAGCGGTTTTATCGTAATTTTCTTTTGATTTAATTTTTGACTTTTCTATGTTTTTTTTTGCAATCGATCTAGTCATAGCTAATTTATATTTAAGTTGGTTTATATAGTCTAGGTAATTGACATTAGAATTGGGATTTTCAATAGAGCTAGGTAGAAGTGGTTTGTTTCCAAAAACTAGTTCGTAAGGTGTAAATTTAGTTGTAGAATGTATACTTGTATTGTAGCAAAACATAGCTAAAGGTACGAAATCATCCCAATTATCAAGGTCTTCTGTGACGAAATGTGTCAAATATTCTTTTAATGTAGCATGAGATCTTTCTAATGCTCCATTAGTTTGTGGGTGATAAGCAGTGGTTTTCATATGTTCTATTTTGAATAATTTAGCTATTTGTTTCATTAATTCGCTGGTGAATTGTGATCCTAGGTCTGTAAGAATTGATTTTGGTATTCCGTAATGAGACATAAATTTGATCAAAAGTTTAGCTATTTGTTCCGTTTCTGTTGATGCTGTACAGTATGCTTGAGAGAACTTTGTTAGGTCGTCTTGAAAGGTAAGAATGTAAGAATTATTACTTTTAGTGGTTGGTAATGGTCCGACAATATCGATGGCTACTCTTTGGAAAGCTTCAGTTGATGTAGTCGTTATTTCCATTGGTGCTTTGTATCTTCGCCGATCGATTTTATTCATCTGGCAATTATAGCAACCTTTTACGTATCTCTCAACATCCATTTGCATAGTTGACCAGAAGTATTTGGATTTTATTCTGTTAAGTGTTCTTACTATTCCAGAATGTCCTGAAGTTGGAGAGTCGTGACATTCTCTTAATATTGTGGGAATTTGATTGCTTGACGGAGTAACTATCTTATTATGGAAAATTTTTACTTTTATTTTAGTATATCTGAATAAGTATTGGATTATTTCTCTAACGGAGGAAAATTGAATAGTATCTTGAGGTGTTATAAAATTTGATAAACAAATTAATTCTTTTCTTGAGTCCTTTAATTTTTTGTCGTAGGTTTTTAAAGTTTCGAATATGTCTTCTAATTTAGTTTTGTCGTAATGATTTTTCTTCGTAAAACAATGGAAGTATGTTCTACTCATTTTCCTTGATAGGGACATCTTGACGTCGTGTAATTGGCGATCTTCGCTATATATTGAGTCATGGTTTATGCAATCATCAAGGATGTTTGTTGAGAATTGGTTTTCTTCATCCATGTCTATTGATAATGCATATGCGATGTCCTTGTTAGGCTTTTGAAGTAGAAATCCATCGTTTTCAGAGTAGTCTTCTAAGGTTAGTACATTATTTGAAGTTTTAAATTTAAGAAAGTCGTCGTAAGTTTCGTTTAGTTCTTCTGCAGGTGGATCTTCAGGATCACTTGTATTGAACATTCGGTCGTCGTCGCTTAAATCATCTAGGTCGTTTCTATCATTTTGTTTATCTCCTTCTTCATCTGACCCTGCGGTCATGTTTATTGTTATTGGTTTTAGACATATTGTTATTTGAACATTACTATATTGGAATATATATCCAAGCATCAATTTTACGTTTTTTCCATTTTGTTCATCTTTTCCGCATCCTATCGCGGGTATGGATATAGTATCCTTCATGTTAATTTCCATTTCTTCCTTCAAGTTAATTAGTGTATCAAACAATTTTTTTCCATTTCTGGTTTATCGTTATTATTTTTTCTTTGTGATTAAGTGAAATATCTTATATCTTTTTTGTATGTACTCGTTAGTACATCAGTAATTTTCTTTTCTATTCGGGTTAATTCAAGATAGTTCCTTGTAATTTTCCTTATTTTACTTCCAATTCCTTTGTTCATATTTAGATCTAATGATACACAATGGGCAATATTATCTTCCCTATTAAATAAATCTTCTTCAATTTCTATTACGTTTTCATTTTCTTCGCTTAATTTTCCTTTTTTTTTCATTTCTGAGGTAAATTCTTCGTATTTTTAATTCCTTTCTTATTCTTGATAAACAATCAGCGTTTGAGTTTACTTTTCCCGGTCTGTGTTGCACAACATAATCGTATTCTTCTAGTTTAAGCCGCCAACGTACCAATTTTGAGCCAGGTTGTTTCATTTTCATTAGGCCTTCTAATGGTCTGTGGTCGGTTATTATTGTAAATTTTCGACCAAATATATATGGTCGGAAATTTTGTACCGCCCAAACTACAGCTAGTAATTCCTTTTCAGTTACACTGTAGTTTGTTTCAGCCTTGTTCATAGTTCTTGACGCATAGCAGATCGGAGGATCCTTCCCAATTTCTCCTTGGCTTAGGATTGCTCCTATTGCATAATTTGACGCGTCTGTTGTTATTATAAATTCCTTTTCGAAGTCGGGGTATCTTAATAGGGGTGCATTTGTTAAAGTTTGTTTGAGTTTGTCAAAAGATTCTTGTTGTTCCTTTCCCCATGAATTTTACGTCCTTTTCAGCAGTTTCGTTAGTGGTTGCGTTATTTTACTGAAGTTTTCGATAAATCTGCGATAGTATCCCGCTAGTCCAAGAAAGGCTTTGATGTCTTTTTTGAGTACATAGTTTTGGGTACTCGTTAACAGCTTTTACCTTCTCGGGTTAGGGTTTACGCCTTGATCGGAAATGACATGTCCGAGGTAGCAGACTTTTCTTCTCAGGAATTCGCATTTATCGGGCTGAATTTTTAGATTGTTTTCTTGTAATCTTTAAATATCATCCTTAGCTTTTCTGAGTGTTCTTCTAACGTCTTTGCATATACTACAATATCGTCGAGGTAAACGAAACAATGTGTTCCTTGTAATCCTGTCAAGACATTGTTCATGAGTCGCTGGAAAGTCGCGGGTGAGTTCTTCAATCCAAATGGCATTCGGGTGTATTCGTAGTGGCCATTAGGTGTAGAAAATGCTGTTTTTTCTATATCTGTGAGTTTCATCGGAATTTGGTGAAATCCTGATGCTAAGTCCAATGTGGTGAAGTAATTACAGCTTCCCAACTGATCCAGTATATCGGAGATAATAGGTAGCGGATATGCATCACCAACGGTGACATCATTTAATTGACGGTAGTCGATTACGATACGCCATTTAGTTTTCCCGGATGCGTCTTGTTTCTTGGGAACAACCCATATTGGTGAAGACCATGGTGAATTCGATGGTCTGATGATCTTTTGATCTAACATCTCCTTTATCTGGTTGTTTACTTCTTCTTTGTGGATTTCTGGGTATCTGTATGTTTTGCATGTATAGGTTTTTCCGATGTTGTTATGATGCAATGTTCTACTGATTTAGTTACGGTTAAGGATCTCCTTCTAAGTGGAAGATTTGACTATATTCGTTACATATTTCATAGAGGGATTCAACTTCTTCTGGATTCAAATGATCTTTTCGGATTGCGTCGTGTAGTTTGTGATTGTGATTACTCCTTTCGTGGTTTGAATAATAGGTTTTATTTTCTGAGATGGTTCGTCAGTTTTACTTTCTGAACTATCTTCGTTGGTTGATTCATTTGTCGGGCTCTCATTATCATGATACATGTTAAATGTTTTATTACCGATTTTCATTTTCTTCGTTTCATAATCTATTTTTGATTCAAATTGACAACATATATCACTGCCGATTATTCCATCGTAATCCAATTGTATTTCTTCTTCGTTTACTACGTGTAGTTTTATTATTGGTTTTTCTTTATCGAAATTCGTTTTAATTTTAATGTTCCAATAGTTTTATAGGTATATTTTCGTTATTCCCGATACTTTAAATTTTCATTAGTATTTAAGTCAAGTTTGTTATTAACACAATGATTTTAATAATAGATATTCCGGCTCCCGTATCTACTAGAAATGTGCGAATTATTGGGTTTCCATTTTTTTTATTTTAATTTAATATAATGCATCGGTCCGGTTTTTTTTATCTCTTTGAAAAAAAATTTATATAAAAGGTATCGAGAGTAGGAGTTGTCAGCTTTGGATCTATTAGTTTTTCTTCAGGCCGATCGGGTGTCTGAAGAGCGGGGTCGGTTTAAATGGCCCGTATTTCCTTTTGGTTTATAGTTGATTTCTCCTTGTGCTTCTTGTTGTTTTCTGTATTTCAAGGTACGGCACTCTTCGATTGTATGTCCTATTTTCTTGCAATATTTACAAGATGTAGACTGATTTTGATATCCAATTTTTTTTTCTTCTAGGGAGAATATTTTTCTATGTTGGTTATTATTATTTCCTGGTGGGTTTCGAATTGGTTCCTTTGGAAGTTCTTGTCGTATGTATTGTTAAAATTTCGTTGATTATTATTACTATATTGGTTGTTATTGTTATATCTGTTATAGTTATTGTAATTTAAATTAGGTGAAAATTTTACTTGTCCGTTTCTAAAATTATTTCTATTATTGTTATTATTATTATAGTAGCAATCACGTAATTCGTGTCCGTTTCGTTTGCATCTTGTGCAAGTTTTGATGGGTTGTATTTCTCTTGTTGGTTTCGTCTGTTGTTCTTCGTTTATTGCAATATCGAAGCTCGTTTTAATATCCTTGGGATTTCTAGCCCTAAGTATGAGCGAAATGTTTGGTAGTGCGTTTTTTATGAAGCATTGGAGTGCTAAGTCATGAATACATTCGACTTTACCCTAATTTTACGTATGGATCTAGGTTTTCTTCGTTATTAATATGGGCTTTTAAATTTTTTTTATGCATTTTCGATTCTAGCGATATATGTAGTGACACTCTCTTTTGTACTTTGTTTGCACATTTGCAGATCCACAAGCAGTTGTGGATAAGGTCTAGTGTCACCGTATTCGCGTTTAAGTAGAGATTTCAAAATCTCCCAATCATTTATCTCATAATTCGAGATAAATAACTGGGCCTTCCCAGTTAATGAGGATACAATATAGATCAATAATATTGTTTTATTCTGTTCCTCTACGTATTTGAGGGCATTTTGACAACTGTTTAAGAAAGCTGCCAGTTGGTCGGTGTCGCCATCGTAGGGTTTAATTAGTTTGATAGCGATTTCTAATTTCATTTTAATAGGTTCCGTTGGTTCATCCAAAGTGTTTATCTGGGTAGTACCGAATTCGTCGTTATCGTAGCCGAATCGTGACTCTGATACGTCACTGATTGATCCAGCAATTGCACTGGAGTCGTCAGAGTCGTATGGGTAAGCTGTTTCTGAGTGGTTTGTTGAACTTTCGTTCAACCTTCTAAGACGCGAGGCGGCTGACCGCAAAATTCCTCCGTATGTCGGAATTTGGGATTTTTTCATTTTTTAATAAAGTTTAATAAAGTTTAAAGAGTAAAGTTTCGTCAATAACGCGAAGCACACGATACGCGAGAGGTGTGTGCGAGAATATTTCGGACCTTCCGATATTTTGGACACACTATTATATGAATCGTGACAGAGGTAAAAATTAAATTAATTTTTTTTATTAAAACTTACAGTAGTAGGTTGATAGCAGACTTTCTGCTACCGCTGCTCTCCAGCTTTGTTGATCTGGACATGCTGTTTGGCTGTTTTGGATTGCTGCTCGGCTTTTCTGTTGAGTTGTTTTGGATCACTGCTGCTTTGTCGTAGGCTTCCGTTCGCTGGATTGAAGGGTTCTTGGCACGTTTAAGGACTTGGTCCACCGCGATGGAAATCGCGTTGTTGCCGCGGGATTAGAGGATCGCGTCCGTATTACAGGTGAACCTGGGGTTGAAGCGAAGCTCTGCACCAGTTGTCTTGGGATTCCCTTCAGTATCCCACTTCTGACACCAATTCTGTTATGTATCCCTCGGTTCGGTGGACGTGTGATGAGAGATACACACGCAGAATGCCAGCGTCGAAGTCTACAGCGGTTGTTGGTCTGTTTGCAGTGTATGTGGTGGCTCAGGATTATAATTGATAGGCGGATTTCGTAGTTTAATTGTTATTTTTTTATTATAATCTGTTGATGTAGTACAGGGGTGTGGATGATGGTCTTCCACTCGGGTGATAGTATCATTAGGTTGACGTAATGAAATGATTCCTATTTCCTGGGTCCGGTACATACATTCGGAATCCTCAGATATAACAATATTCATTATTCATTATGGAATACCAAAATTCTCTCGCGGACCACCGGTTGGCGACCGCTGCTTTACGATATTTGTGGAACATTTCAAGCATCAAGTGTCGATTGTGAACGTGGATTTTCTTTGATGAATGCCATCAAATCTAAATCACGCAATAAATTAGAGATTAAACACAGATAATTTGATGAGAATCAAATCATATACATATGTATATTAATAGAAAAACAGATTGACCTAGTTGAAGTACATATATAAAATTTGGATTAATCTGAAAGAACTGCGTGAAAAACTATACAATATTTATAAATTATATGTACCGTTATAAAAGACTGCCACTTTGAGTTTAATATATTATTATTTCATTGATATGAGGCAGATTTTATTTGAAGTAAAAAAATAAACATATTTTGTTGTTTGCAATTATTTTTTAACATTTGTAATATTTTCATATTATGTACCTATATCTTTGTAAACCAATTATATCAAGATGTTTTCAATCAATGAGATATAATATATAAGTATAAAGATATAATAAGCGTTTTGTCAAATAAACCTTTTTTTTTAAATCATTATTTTTATATACAAAATGAATTAATAATAATAATTTTATCTATTAAGAATTAGCAAAAAAAAAACTTAATTTTATAACAGATGATTTTATAACAGATAACACAAAAATTAGGTGGTTTTCCAAGGGAAGTACCACTTCCGGTTGACGAAAATTTTGGTCTTGGTTGACAAAAAAAAAAAAAGTCTTATGGATTGTAATGGCCGGTAAAAAAATATAAATATGAAGTTTCAGTTTAATAGGATAAATGATTTTTGAGTTATTAGCGATTTTACACAAGTACACAGACAGACAGACATTTTCCAGAAATCATGAAAACGTTATCAGGGGATGATACCTGATACAAATCAGTCAAAATCTCAAGGTCGAATTTTCGCACGATCACAATACTTTATCCGATTAGGATAAAGTAAGAAGATCGTTTGATATTATCGATCGCTCCCATTTTTGAAAATTATCCATTTCGAGCCCATTTGTAAAAACGTTTCCAGTGGTTAAAAAAATAACGTTAAAAATATTGATTCCCAAACATTTTATTTAAAAAAATTGAAGTATTTGAAAGAGAAATTTACACATTTGAATAACTATAATAAGAAAATCGAAGGATTTATACCTAAGGTTGCTAAACCAGCGGTTCTCAAACATTTGAAGCAGTAATTCTTAAACATTTCAAAACAAGTAATCTCAAAAATAGTACTATTTCGTTGAAGTTACTAAAGATGATTTATACAGTAATGTAACTCAAACACAACTTTTCCCAGAATTTGATACAAAATTTTCAATCAGTGATTCTCAACCTTTTTATATTCTAGCTTCACAAAAAAAAAGTTATCTCACAGTTATTAAAACTCTTTGAACTCGGAATTTATTTCACTTTGGCGATTAGCCGGCTCAGAATTACTCGTAATTTTGACATTTTTCAATTTCCAAACGATGAAAGTCAATTACAAAAATAAAATATTTTTAACCTCTAGGTATGAAAAATAACCGTGAAACACACATCCTCGGCAATGTGTAAGATGAAAAACAATTACATGAATCTTTCGAACCAGTGGTTCTCAAAATTTTCTATATAAACATACCCATTTCATCTGTACCAACTTAAAAATACCATAATTTTGGGAATTTAGAATTTTTTTAATTTTGTCTCTTAAATAAATTATTTGAGGACTTGGACCGTCCGACCAGGATAAGCAACTTTACTTGATCAAATCTTAACATGTGTCAAACTTGATTTGAAAATCATGTTTACCTTTCTTCGTAAAATTTTAAAACGTTCGACAAAAAAATTATTTTCTCAATAAATGATGATTTTACATATTATCCATGATGATGAAAAATCTTTCCGACACTGTTGCCAAAATGACATTTTAAATAAAATAAATAAAAAATTTCCAGTGGTTCCAAAACTTTTCAAATAATATATGTATTTTCACTTTTGATGAAATTTGGAGATGAAAAAATTGCATCAGGGATATTTTAGAGGCTGTTATATCTGAGGATTCCGAATGTGTGATTGCATCTCTTCACGCAGATGCGATACTACTATGTACCGGACCCAGACTATAAAATCATCACATTGCGACAATTGAATATAAGTCAATTGTTCGAACTATTCAATTGTTCTAAAATCAATAAATAAGTCAATATAACTGCGCGCACCTGCTAGCAATAAGCTCGCACCTGCCCGCATCCCTAATTTTTTTTATAAGGAAAACACATAAAACTAAAATTTATGATGTACCATTGTATTAAAAGAAATCCCCTCAAATCTACGGAAACACTAACTTAACTTTACCCAACCAATCTGTAAATGTCCGCATCTGCTGGCATAAGCTCGCAGCTGCACATCCCCTAATTTTAACCAATAGGGAAGGTGGCGTCATTCCCCTTCCACTTAAATATACACACTATAAAGGTTAAGCACCACCTCATTCAAGAGAGTTCAGAAAGAGAGTTCAGAAAGAGAGTTCAGAAAGAGGAGTTCAGAAAGGATGGGCTCAGACGGGAGACCACCACCCAGTGGAAGACCATCATCCACACCACTGTACAATAACCATATCAATAAATAACAACATAACTGCAACTCGTCTATCATTTGTACTCCTGAGCCACCATCACACACGCTGCAAACCAACAACCGCCGTAGACTTCGACGCTGGCAATCTACGTGTGTATCTCTCATCTCACATCTCACCTATCATCACCGACACACTCATCGGCAGATACATAAAAGATTTGGTGTCATCGGAGAAGTGGGATACCAAACGGGGATACATAACAGATTTGGTGTCAGAAGTGGGATGCTGAAGGGAATCCCAAGAAAACTGGTGCAGAGCCTCGCTTCAACCACAGGTTCACCTGTGATACCAAAAAGCGACTCTCCAATCCCGTGGCAACAACGCGATTTCCATCGCGGTGGACCAAGTCCTTAAACTGCCAAAGAACCCTTCAATCCAGCAACAGAAGCCTACAGCAGAGCAGATCAACGAAAGCCTACAGCAGAGCAGATCAATGAAAGCCTACAGCAGAGCAGATCAATGAAAGCCTACAGCGGAGCAGATCAATGGAAGCAGCATTGCAGCATAACATCTTAAACTAATCTTGAAAATTTAATAATAATAATTTAAAGTGAAAATTTAAAGTGAAATTTAAAGTGAAAAGTTCACATTGAAAATAGCTATGATTTATTAATAGCAAATGTTTTATTAAATAAATAAAATGAAATTCATTCAATTCATAAAGTCAAAGTTCCACGAGAAATTTGAAAAACTACAAGAAAACACTACGAGTTATCAAAAGGTACGATTATAGAAATAAATTATAAAAATTAAATTAAGAAAGAAAATTAAATATAAATAAATTGCCTTGAATAATAATAATAATAATGTTTATGCAATAATAAATAAAAAATAAAAATGTAAACAAATACTATAAACATAAAATAATCTGTTTTGAACGATAACACTATTATGCATTTATATATTGAAATAAATGAAATTACTCTTTTAATAAAAAAAATATCTACTAAAAAATTATAAATTGATACGTCCAAGATGACGGAAATCAAACGTAAAATACTCTATTGACCTTGCAATAAAATTCCTTAAACCTTTTGATGGTAATACTGATCAATTAATATCATTTTAAATTGTTGTGAAAACGCACTTAACCTTGTCGAAGAAAGTAGTAAACCTATTTTATTGATATTTATTATTTCATCTTTAACCGGGAAAGCCGAAAAATTCATATCAAATTATAATATTAAAAATTGGAAAATATAAAAAGAACTTTTAAACGAGAAACGGAGAAAATAAATCATTTTCACACTTGTTTTAGAACTGCAAATTTGAAAAACAAGATCAAAATGAAAAAATTAAAAATTATATTACGCGTTTAGAGAAATGTATAACTAAATTAAAATCACATATATTTAATAATATTAACGATATTCGAATGCGAAATATAAAATTTGAATTTATAAACGAATTATCAATTCAATATTTCATTCAAAATACTTTACCTAATATATCATTTTATAATAAGGCAAGAGAAAAAGATTTAATTAGTTTTTTAAAATAGCAATCCCGGAAGAAATTTTACAGAACCAATAATAAAATAAATGATTACTATACAAATGGATAATAATGATAATTTTGAAATGAAAACTATAATACAAATGATAATAATGATAATTTTGGAAATGAAAACTATAATACAAATGATAATAATGATAATTTTGGAAATGAAAACTATAATACAAAATGATAATGATAATTATGGAAATGAAAACTACTATACAAAATGATAATAATGATAATTTTGGAAAATGAAAACTATAATACAAATGATAATAATGATAATTTTGGAAATGAAAACTATAATAAAAATGATAATGATAATTATGGATGAAAACTACTATACAAATGATAATAATGATAATTTTGGAAATGAAACTATAATGAAAAATGATAATAATGATAATTTTGGAAATGAAACTATAATACAAATGATAATAATGATAATTATGGAAATGAAAACTACTATACAAATGATAATAGGTGATAATTTTGGAAATGAAAACTATAATAATAATAATTTTGAAAATGAAACTTCTTTGAAAGTATTTATGTAAAACCAATTAAAATAAATAAGTCAAAGTCGTGTAATTATTGTATGCGATATGGACACTATGTTGATGACTGTATAATTTTAAAAACTAAATATAATAAAGAAAAACGATCGAATAAAAATATTGATAAACAAATCGATAATGATGTAATAAAAATAAATTGTATTAGTTACGAACCATTGGTTAAACTTAAACCAGAAACGGAAAGTAAAACGAAATGAATATTTCGAAAACTAAAAATAAAGGAAACGTTATAAAAAATAAAAAAAAAAAACGAAAATGAATATTTTGAAATCTAAAAAAAAAACGAAACGAATATTTTAAAATCAAAAAAAAAGAAAGCGTTATAAATAAAACGAAAATAAAAAACAGAAACGAATATTTGGAAAACTAAAAATAAAGAAATTCTAAATCGTGACGTGATAAAGGAAGAAAAATAATAAGCATTGTAAGCCCTTACGTGAAGGCACAACAAAGTCGAAAAAATCGATTATAATAAAATATTAAAATAAATCGTTCAATAAAAAACGATAAAACCTAAGAATAAATCGGAAATACTCGATATTAACAAAATGAAAAAAAGAAGTCGAATAATTTCAAACCTGGTAAATTACCAATGATTAAAAGCGTAAAACAATATGATTATACGAAGTGTTTAGAAAGTGGAGAATTGAAAGATATTGATTATGTAAAAATCAAAGAATCTAAAAACGATATTGATCGTAATGTTGAAAATAAAATAAATTTATTTGAAAATAAAAATTTGAAAATGAAATTGAAGATGAAGAAAACGTATTTAAAAATAATCATATTAAAAAAAATAATCGCAAATCATTGAGTATGTCGAGGAAAAGAAAATTTTTGATCACTAATTATTCAAAATTGAATAAAGAAAATAAATTTACGAACAGAGTAAATAATAATAATAAAGACTAAAACGTGAATTTGAAAAATTCAAAGCTTATGTAAAAACACGAAGACGATCAGGAGTTTAATAGATCTCTCGTATCGATTAGGTATCGGATGGTGTGTGTAAAAAATAAATATAATTTTTAAACTTTAACTAAATAAAATAATGTAATGATAATAATCTTAATCAAACTAGAACTAAAATAATAATAAAAAAAAAAAATAAATAAATAAAATTTTGTCGATAAAAACTATCGATCGAAAAAATATTAACTTTGCATCTTAATGCAAATCATCGATTAAAATATACTAACGTATAATTGATTATTAAACCAAATGAAATCTTTTTTAGTTAAATAAAAATAATGTATCGATAAAACTATCGATTGAAAACAACATTGACTACAATGTTGAAACAAAAAATAAAAAAAATAAAAAATGAAATGTTTATACTATAGTTTTGAAAATGAAATTGAAAATAATCAATTCAATAAATTAACTTTATTAGTTATATAAAATAACTCAAACGATTGCTAAGACAAAATCTTACAACACAAAATTTTAAACAATTATGAATTGTAATGTAATACATTTGATTACTTGCAAAAAGCCAAGTTTAACTTTTGAAATCATCAACTTATATTATCTCATAAACAAATATGAATCTTTATTAAAATAAAATGAATCCACCAATCTAGTGCAACGACGATTGCATTTGATAATATATTGTATCAGTGAATTTAATGAACAACAATTAACTAAAGTGTTAATTGTCAATAAAACTGATAGTAATAATTATTAAAAATGATTAATTGAATAATAATTGTCAAAATTAAATATAAAAAATTGTCATAGAATCAAATAATTAAAAGATAAGTTAACGAATACGAAATGAGCGTATGTATTAGAAATCTCACAATCAAAAAAAAAAAAAACTAAAATCATTCTATTATTGTATAAATTTATTTGATATTGATTACAAAACACGAACATGAAAGTTCGATATTGAATATTAATTACTTCTATGAAAATAACTTTGAAATAATTAAATAAATGTTAGAAATCTGATACAACATGTATTAAAATAAGATTTAAAGAACTTAATCAAAATTGATAATGATAAGAACATTGAAGATATTTATAAATGTAAATGTAAGAACCTAATGAAAAAACTGAAAAGTAAAACAATGTAATGTAATAAATGTAAGAATGTAATGAAATAAATCTAAAATGTAAAACTATGTAAATAAACGTAAAATGTAATGAAGGACATCTTAAATGTAAAACGATGTAATTTAAACATAAGAATGTAACTAATGAAATGTAAAATGTAAAAACTAAATTGTTAGATTAACGAGCAATGATATTTTAAAGAACGATTCTCGTTCTTTCCGTAACGATGGAGGTGTTATATCTGAGGATTCCGAATGTGTGATTGCATCTCTTCACGCAGATGCGATACTACTATGTACCGGACCCAGACTATAAAATCATCACATTACGACAATTGAATATAAGTCAATTGTTCGAACTATTCAATTGTTCTAAAATCAATAAATAAGTCAATATAACTGCGCGCACCTGCTAGCAATAAGCTCGCACCTGCCCCATCCCCTAATTTTTTATAAGGAAAACACATAAAACTAAAATTTATGATGTACCATTGTATTAAAAGAAATCCCCTCAAATCTGGAAACACTAACTTAACTTTACGACCTCAACCAATCTGTAAATGTCCGCATCTGCTGGCATAAGCTCGCAGCTGCACACATCCCTAATTTTAACCAATAGGGAAGGTGGCGTCATTTCCCCTTCCACTTAAATATACACACTATAAAAAGGTTAAGCACCACCTCATTCAAGAGAGTTCAGAAAGAGAGTTCAGAAAGAGAGTTCAGAAAAGGAGTTCAGAAAGGATAGGCTCAGACGGAGACCACCACCCAGTGGAAGACCATCATCCACACCCACTGTACAATAACCATATCAATAAATAACAACATAACTGCAACTCGTCTATCATTGTACTCTGAGCCTACCATCACACGCTGCAAACCAACAACCGCCGTAGACTTCGACGCTGGCAATCACCATGTATCTCTCACATCTCACATCTCACCTATCATCACCGACACACTCATCGGCAGATACATAAAGATTTGGTGTCATCGGAGAAGGGGATACCAAACGGGGGGATACATAACAGATTTGGTGTCAGAGTGGGATGCTGAAGGGAATCCCAAAGAAAACTGGTGCAGAGCCTCGCTTCAACCACAGGTTCACCTGTGATACCAAAGCGACTCTCAATCCCCTTGGCAACAACGCGATTTCCATCGCGGTGGACCAAGTCCTTAAACTGCCAAAGAACCCTTCAATCCAGCAACAGAAGCCTACAGCAGAGCAGATCAACGAAAGCCTACAGCAGAGCAGATCAATGAAAGCCTACAGCAGAGCAGATCAATGAAAAGCTACAGGAGCAGATCAATGGAAGCAGCATTGCAGCATAACATCTTAAACTAATCTTGAAAATTTAATAATAATAATTTAAAGTGAAAATTTAAAGTGAAATTTAAAGTGAAAAGTTCACATTGAAAAAAATAGCTATGATTTATTAATAGCAAATGTTTTATTAAATAAATAAAATGAAATTCATTCAATTCATAAAGTCAAAAGTTCCACGAGAAATTTCGAAAACTACAAGAAAACACTACGAGTTATCAAAATTTTGATTATAGAAATAAATTATAAAAATTAAATTAAGAAAGAAAATTAAATATAAATAAATTGCCTTGAATAATAATAATAATAATGTTTATGCAATAATAAATAAAAATAAAAATGTAAATAAATACTATAAACATAAAATAATCTGTTTTGAACGATAACACTATTATGCATTTATATATTTGAAATAAATGAAATTACTCTTTTAATAAAAATAAATATCTACTAAAAATTATAAATTGATACGTCCAAGATGACGAAATCAAACGTAAAATATCTATTGACCTTGCAAAAAATTCCTTAAACCTTTTGATGGTAATGCTGATCAATTAATATCATTTTTTAATTGTTGTGAAAACGCACTTAACCTTGTCGAAGAAAGTAGTAAACCTATTTTATTGATATTTATTATTTCATCTTTAACCGGGAAAAGCCGAAGAATTCATATCAAATTATAATATTGAAAATTGGAAAATATTAAAAGAACTTTTAAAACGAGGAATACGGAGAAAATAAATCATTTCACACTTGCTTTTAGAACTGCAAATTTGTAAAAAAGATCAAAATGAAAAATTAAAAATTATATTACGCGTTTGAGAAATGTATAACTAAATTAAAATCACATATATATTTAATAATATTAACGATATTCGAATGCGAAATATAAAATTTGAATTTATAAACGAATTATCAATTCAATATTTCATTCAAAATATTTTTTACCTAATATATCATTTATACTACAGGCAGAGACCCAAAGATTTAATTAGTTGTTTAAAATAGCAATCGGAAGAAAATTTTTACAGAACCAATAATAAAATATCGCGATTACTATACAAATGATAATAATGATAATTTTGGAAATGAAACTATAATACAAATGATAATAATGATAATTTTGAAATGAAACTATAATACAAATGATAATAATGATAATTTTGGAAATGAAAACTATAATATAAATGATAATGATAATTATGGAAATGAAAAACTACTATACAAATGATAATAATGATAATTTTGGAAATGAAAAAACTATAATACAAATGATAATAATGATAATTTTGAAATGAAAACTATAATACAAATGATAATGATAATTATGGAAATGAAAACTACTATACAAATGATAATAATGATAATTTTGGAAATGAAAACTATAATACAAATGATAATAATGATAATTTTGAAAATGAAAACTATAAACAAATGATAATAATGATAATTATGAAATGAAAACTACTATACAAATGATAATGTGATAATTTTGGAAATGAAAACTATAATAATAATAATTTTGAAAATGGAAACTTCTTACGAAAGTATTTATGTAAAACCAATTAAAATAAAAAGCCAAAGTCGTGTAATTATTGTATGCGATATGGACACTATGTTGATGACTGTATAATTTTAAAAACTAAATATAATAAAGAAAAACGATCGAATAAAAATATTGATAAACAAATCGATAATGATGTAATAAAAATAAATTGTATTAGTTACGAACCATTGGTTAAACTTAAACCAGAAACGGAAAGTAAAAACGAAATGAATATTTCGAAAACTAAAAATAAAGGAAACGTTATAAATAAAACGAAAAATAAAAACGAAATGAATATTTTGAAATCTAAAAAAAAAAACGAAACGAATATTTTAAAATCTAAAAATAAAGAAAGCGTTATAAATAAAACGAAAAATAAAAACGAAACGAATATTTGGAAAACTAAAAATAAAGAAATTCTAAATCGTGACGTGATAAAGGAAGAAAATAATAAATATTGTAAGCCCTTACGTGAAGGCACAACAAAAAAAAAAAAAATCGATTATAATAAAAATATTAAAATAAATCGTTCAATAAAACGATAAAACCTAAGAATAAATCGGAAATAATTGATATTAACAAAATGATAAAAAAGAGTCGAATAATTTCAAACCTGGTAAATTACCAATGATTAAAAGCGTAAAACAATATGATTATACGAAGTGTTTAGAAAGTGGAGAATTGAAAGATATTGATTATGTAAAAATCAAAGAATCTAAAAACGATATTGATCGTAATGTTGAAAATAAAATAAATTTATTTGAAAAATAAAAATTTGAAAATGAAATTGAAGATGAAGAAAACGTATTTAAAATAATCATATTAATAAAAATAATCGCAAATCATTGAGTATGTCGAGGAAAAGAAAACTTTTGATCACTAATTATTCAAAATTGAATAAAGAAAATAAATTTACGAACAGAGTAAATAATAATAATAAAGACTAAAACGTGAATTTGAAAATTCAGCTTATGTAAAATACGAAGACGATCAGGAGTTTAATAGATCTCTCTCGTATCGATTAGGTATCGGATAAAGTGTGTGTAAAAATAAATATATAATTTTAAACTTTAACTAAATAAAAATAATGTAATGATAATAATCTTAATCAAACTAGAACAAAATAATAATAAAAAAAAAAAAAATAAAATAAATAAAAAAAATTTTGTATCGATAAAACTATCGATCGAAAATATTAACTTTGCATCTTAATGCAAATCATCGATTAAAATATACTAACGTATAATTGATTATTAAACCAAATGAAATCTTTTTAGTTAAATAAAAATAATGTATCGATAAAACTATCGATTGAAAACAACATTGACTACAATGTTGAAACAAAAAAAAAAAAAAAAAAAAATGAAATGTTTATACTATAGTTTTGAAAATGAAATTGAAAATAATCAATTCAATAAATTAACTTTTATTAGTTATATAAAAAAATAACTCAAACGATTGCTAAGACAAAATCTTACAACACAAAATTTTAAACAATTACGAATTGTAATGTAATACATTTGATTACTTAAAAAAAAAAAAGCCAAAGTTTAACTTTTGAAATCATCACTTATATTATCTCATAAACAAATATGAATCTTTATTAAAATAAATATGAATCACCAATCCTAGTGCAACGACGATTGCATTTGATTGCATATATTGTATCGAGTGAATTTAATGAACAACAATTAACTAAAAGTGTTAATTGTCAATAAAAACTGATAGTAATAATTATTAAAGTATGATTAATTGAATAATAATTGTCAAAATTAAATATAAAAAAAAATTGTCATAGAATCAAATAATTAAAGATAAGTTAACGAATACGAAATGAGCGTATGTATTAGAAATCTCACAATCAAAAAAAAAAAAAACTAAAATCATTCTATTATTGTATAAATTTATTTGATATTGATTACAAAACACGAACATGAAAGTTCGATATTGAATATTAATTACTTCTATGAAAATAACTTTGAAATAATTAAATAAATGTTAGAAATCTGATACAACATGTATTAAAATAAGATTTAAAGAACTTAATCAAAATTGATAATGATAAGAACATTGAAGATATTTATAAATGTAAATGTAAGAACCTAATGAAAGAAATCTGAAAAAGTAAAACAATGTAATGTAATAAATGTAAGAATGTAATGAAATAAATCTAAAATGTAAAACTATGTAATGTAAACGTAAAAATGTAATGAAGGACATCTTAAATGTAAAACGATGTAATTTAAACATAAGAATGTAACTAATGAAATGTAAAATGTAAAACTAAATTGTTAGATTAACGAGCAATGATATTTTAAAGAACGATTCTCGTTCTTTCCGTAACGATGGAGGTGTTATATCTGAGGATTCCGAATGTGTGATTGCATCTCTTCACGCAGATGCGATACTACTATGTACCGGACCCAGACTATAAAATCATCACATTGCGACAATTGAATATAAGTCAATTGTTCGAACTATTCAATTGTTCTAAAATCAATAAATAAGTCAATATAACTGCGCGCACCTGCTAGCAATAAGCTCGCACCTGCCCGCATCCCCTAATTTTTATAAGGAAAACACATAAAACTAAAATTTATGATGTACCATTGTATTAAAAGAAATCCCCTCAAATCTACGGAAACACTAACTTAACTTTACGACCTCAACCAATCTGTAAATGTCCGCATCTGCTGGCATAAGCTCGCAGCTGCACACATCCCCTAATTTTAACCAATAGGAAGGTGGCGTCATTCCCCTTCCACTTAAATATACACACTATAAAGGTTAAGCACCACCTCATTCAAGAGAGTTCAGAAAGAGAGTTCAGAAAGAGAGTTCAGAAAGAGGAGTTCAGAAAGGATGGGCTCAGACGGGAGACCACCACCCGAGTGGAAGACCATCATCCACACCACTGTACAATAACCATATCAATAAATAACAACATAACTGCAACTCGTCTATCATTGTACTCCTGAGCCACCATCACACACGCTGCAAAACCAACAACCGCCGTAGACTTCGACGCTGGCAATCTACGTGTATCTCTCACATCTCACATCTCACCTATCATCACCGACACACTCATCGGCAGATACATAAAGATTTGGTGTCATCGGAGAAGTGGGATACCAAACGGGGATACATAACAAGGCTTTCTAGAATATTTATTTTGTTTATTATTTATTATCGTTTTCACACATTTTGGATAAATTGTATTTTTTAGTTATTTTACGTAAAATTTTCAAATAATGCATTATTATAAGTTATTTTCAAAAAAATTCACACCAGTGGATTTCAAACTTATTAAAAAATTATTAATTTTTAAATATTTTTAATCGTTTTAAATTTTTAAGGGCTGTTTAATATTACCATTATTGTCATGATAACAATATATTGTAATGTTTTTTTATTAGATATTTAAATTTTTCATATTATTCATATCTTGAAAATTCTCAAACCAGTGGTCCTCAAAATTATTTAAAAATTAAAATATTTGTTTTGAATGAAAAATAATGGTATTTAATCATATTATTAGTTTTGTTGAGATTTTTTGTAAATATCCTTCGTACCAGTGGTTCACAAACGGTTATTTATAATTGTTTTCTTTGGCTAAACATGTCTTAATTAATTATTTCTCGTCGTATATTCAATTTTTTTAAGTTTTAAGTACAAATGCAGTTACTGCATTTCATTTCCTATGGCCATAGATGGCTACTGAACATTTTGAATAAAAAACTGAAAATTTTGAACCAAATACTGAACAATTTAAAAGTTTCAGAATCACTGGTAGAAAAATTAAAATGAAAATCTGAAAAAAGAATTGTTTGAGAATCACTACTATAAAAAGCATCATAAAATAACAATACCAAATTTTGAAAATTTGTTTTTAACCCTATTCTTGAGAATCATTGGTACAATAATAATTGAGAACTACTACTTTTGAATACTCTGATGTATAACTCATTTAATATGCCAATAATTGCAAAGTAAATGTATATTTATCAAAAAAAAAATTGTTTTTTTAAATAAAAAAAAGTTTGAGGGTTACTGGTAGAAAATTTAAAAAATGAGCTGTTTGAGAATTATTATAAAAACCTTCATTAAGAATCAATATAAAATATAGAAAATTTTTTTTAACCCTTTTCTGGAGAATCACTGGTACAAAAATGATTAAGACTCACTGGTTTTGAATACTCTGATGTATAACTCCTCTAATGTGCCAATAATTGCAAAGGAAATAGGTAATTGCATAATATTTATAACAAGTAAAATATTATTTTTTGAATAAAAAGGTCCGATGATCACTGGAAGAAAATTTTTAGTGAAAGTCTATTTAAGACAGTTTGAGAATCGATAATACAAAAATTAATTTTTTTAACCACTTCAATTAACCACTTTTACTCAAAAAGAAATTACGCTTTGAAAGCTAATGTTTGAGAATTACTGGCGTGAAACAAAAATTCTAAAACTGGACCAGCTATTCTCCAAGATAATATGTATGCTAATTGAATTGGGAAAAAAAAAAAATATTGGTTTCAGTCAGTATTCATCTCAAAAATGAAGTCAAAGTTTATGTCGAGCAATACATATGTACATACATACATACATACATACTTTCCCAATCAATGTGCTCGACATAAGAGTTCAAAGAGTTCAATTTTAAAGAAATGATTCTCGTGAACAAATCGTTAATTTTTCAACCTGTGACCCTCAAACTTCTTTAAATAGAAACATTATTTTATTAAAGTTGCTTTATTTTTATATATTTATGTATGTACCTATAGTAGATAGATATATACATATTTACATATGTACATACATATGTACTTTATAAAGGATAAAGTATTGTGATCGTGCGAAAATTCGATCTTGAGATTTTGACTGATTTGTAACAGGTATCATCCCCTGATCACGTTTTCATGATTTCTGGAGAAATGTCTGTGTCTGTATGTCTGTGTGTCTGTGTACTTGTGTGTAAATTCGCTAATAACTCAAAAACCGTTTATCTTATTAAACTGAAACGTCATATTTATATTTTTTACTGGCCATTACAATGTAAAATAATCATTACACCTATTACAATGCAAATGTAATAGGTGTATCGACCTTCAAAATAAATATTTTTTTACATTTTTATCCAACCGGAAGTAGTACTTTTAGTCTTGGTTTTTGGAGTTTTTAATTTTTTCTCCGAAACTATCAAGTCTATCAAGCTGAAATTTCATATCTATTATTTTCACGTAGGATGTAGAGATATTGTGATTTTGGTCAACATCCGCTAACCAGAAGTGGCAGTTTACTCTTGAACGCGATTTTATTTTTCATTTTTTTCGGCCTTTTACATATTTGGTATCTTTATAATATTGTAATAGTATAGTACATATAAGTCATTAAAATCGGTCAACCGGAAGTAGGGTTTTTTTCTCGTAGAAATGTCAAAAATCCTGTTAGCACAGAACATTTCCGAAACTGCCAAACCGATCAGGTCAAAATTTCATATCCATTTTTTTAACGTTAACCGTAAAAGATTATGTAATTTTGGTTAACATCTGCCAACCGAAAGAGGCAGTTTACTCTTGAACGATTTTTTTTTTTATTTTTTTCGGCCTTTTAAATATGTAGTATCGTCACAATATTGTAATCTTGTAATCCTAAAATAAATTGCTAGTTATGAAAAAATAAATCATTAATATCAGTCAACCGGAAGTAGGGTTTTTTTCTTGTAGAAATGTCAAAAATCCTGTTACCACAGAATATCTCCGAAACTACCCAGCCGATCAAGTCAAAATTTCATATCTATAGTTTTCACGTTAGCCTTAAGAGAAAATATGATTTTGGTCAACATCCGCTTACCGGAAGTGGCAGTTTACTCCTGAACGATTTTTTTGTTTTTTTATTTTTGTCGGCCTTTTAAATATTTTGTATCGTCATAATATTGTAATATTATAATTCTGAGATAAATCTCGTTATAAAAAAATAAATTATTAAAATTAGTCAACCGGAAGTAGGGTTTTTTCTTGTAGAAAAGTCGAAAATCCTGTTACCACGAAATCTTTCTGAAACTACTTAACCGATAAAGCTGAAAATTTATATTAATTATTTTCATATAAAATTTAAGATTTGATAAGGTTTTGATCAAAATCCGTCGACAGGAAGTGGTAGTTTTTCCTATTTTAATATATGCCGAAGATCGTGTTTTACATACGCGCGTACACACAACACAGTAATTTTATGATATGTATGCATGTATGTTGGTTGATGTGGTGGTGTGCATGCGTTTTATTTACTTACGTACTTAGAAAAATAATTTCGTTACTCTTTGTATTCCTCAAATACATACATATGTACATACATATATTCAGTCATGGGTTGGCCACACCCGAATTTTCATTATAAACATATTTACATACAATGTATGTACTGTTATGTATCCCTCGGTTCGGTGGACGTGTGATGAGATACACACGCATGGCGTTACAGCGGTTGTTGGTCTGTTTGCAGTGTAATTTAATTGATAAAGTTCATTGTTATGTTTTTATTATAACGGTTGATGTAGTACAGGGTGTTTATTTGATTTACGTGACTGCCTTAAAAAATGGCTATATTCGTGATTACAAGATAATTAGTACCAATAAATATGGCCACAAATTTGATAATTATAAAGTAATTACAAATGTTATTGAAGGTCAATATTATGAGTGATGAAACAATTATTACAGTCATATAACAATATTTTACGTGATAATGATATTTCTTGGGTGTACATACAATCGGTTTTACGTAACTTTTATTAGAAAAACAGAGGAATTTTACTAAATAATACAAAATTAGTTGTTTTCAAGCACTTAAATCCATTAATTTTAATAAGATATTCTGTAATTGGGTTTACAAATAAAAATCGAAAATTTACGGATATGAATATTTTTTTCCAGATATATCTATGTATGTACATGTGTCAAATTGGACCAACTGCTGCCCATCTTGTCTAGTTTAAAATGTAAGGTTTAAACTTAAATGTTTTGATCGGTGTTTTCATTACATCGCGTGAACTTTACATTTTGCAAACGAAGAAACAATATGGCATCGAGTAGCATGACTGGTCCTGACGACAATTCAAGCCCTGAAGACATGTTAAAGAAATCATACGATTTGGAACCTAGACTATACGACTTTGTAAAATACTTGGTGACAGAGCTGGAAGCAACCTTAAAATTTCATTATGATATTTTAGAAGGAAATGTGAAAAAATCTGGGATAATACCAAAAGTGTTAGTAGCGACTTTGAATGTATGTACTGCAAACTTACTAGGATCTAAAAACGTAGGAAAGCTATTTCAGAGACCTCTTGAAATTCCGTTTGAAAAGCTCGAACAAAATAAGTCTTTAAAATACCACGATATTGTATACGCCTTTCAACGTTCGAAAATAAAATTAAGACGTCGTTTTGTGACCATTGCAATTGACGTCTTCGAATCTTATGAATTTCAATTCATCGGTGTCACTTCGGATCGCGGATGTCCAAAGGCAATGAAAAGATTAGCCAAAGATGCGGCGCAACGATTTATGAATAGTTTTAAAACTGAAGAAAAAGAATTGCCCGATAAAAGTAAAATAAAGCGATTCTTTTTAAGTGCATGGCGAAAAATCCAAAAAAAATTAACACCTAAAATGCCTGAGCCTAAGCAAAATTTCCAAATGAACGCTCTGAAAGTCGTCGAGGGAAAGTCGAAATCATTGCCACTGATGGGAATTTCAGTCCCTGACAAAATAAAAAAAACAGGTTATGAAATACAATACAAATGCAGGGAATCACATGAAGATTGTAAGAAAATAAATGACAAGTGGAATACAGCGGATATGTACGACAAAGTGGGAGTCGCAGTCAAAAAACAAGGTGCAGAAGATTTTGACTTATATGAAAGGAAAAACTTATCTAAATGTGAAAAGTACGGCTACCGGCGACGCGTTCCCGATGAGAATTTAGATTTAGATGAATACTCACTTTTTGTTAAATTCAACAATGTTTGTTTGCGTCCACAATATTTAAAGAGTGCAGATTTTTATGAGATGCAACGAAAGATAATAATTAGAAAAATTGATGATGATGATGATACAAATGCTGTTCAACAAAGAATTGAAAGAATTATTAAAAAAACACTTGTACAAATCAAGGAAGGCTTTGAAAAGATGCATGAAGATGTTAAAAATCAACACAATGAAACTAGAAAACAGGAGTTGATGGTGATGCAGATATTAATTGAGCAATTGGAAGATATTTCAGAAGGGCAAAAGAAAATTCTTAAAAATTTGGAAGCAGCACAGAGGGATCGTGATATGAAAGCAGCTGCAATTGAAAATACTGTGAAACGTGGAATTTTCATCGGTCAACGATAACATTGATAAATTTTAGATAAGAAATTCGACCAAAACAATAAAAACGAACGCATTTTATTTTGTTTGAACAAACCCGTGAAATCATTCCAGGGTAGAAAGGAAGAATTGGAACGTTTACACAAAGCATTAGTAAATGGGCGAAAAACAACTGTGATTTCTCAAGCTGTTTCTATCGTAGGCTTAGGTGGGATTGGCAAAACAGAATTATCAAGAAAATATGCTGAAAATCATATGGATTTTTACTGTAATATTGTATTTATTAATGCAGAAAAACCGGAAACAATATTAGACTCGTTTAAAAAGTTAGCTGATAGAGTTGGAGTCAAATTGATAGACGAACAAGATAAAAATAAAAAAGAATGCGACATTAAAGACGTTGTAGAACAAATTTATTTATATTTAAATAAAAATGGCAAAACTCTTTTGATTTTCGACAACGTCGAGAATTATTCCGACATAAAAAATTTCATTTTAAACTATGTGTGTGACAGCAACAAAATCTACACGTTAATAACATCCCGATGCCGAAACTGGGATGTCGGAGATAAAGGTGATATTGAATTGATTCGATTAAATGAATTCACTGAAGAGGATGCTATGGATTATTTGGTAAATGCTTTGGAAAACGAAAACAAAGATGATCTCAAAGCATTAATGACAGTTTTAGAAAGGTTACCTTTGGCGCTTAAGCAAGCTGTTGGATATATTCAACAGCATAGTAATAGCAAAAGAAAGGAAAAAGGCTTAACAGTAAAAGATTATTTGTGTTTGTATGAAAAGGAAAAGAATAAATTACTTAGCGAGGAAAGTAAAAAAGATGATGACGTTTACACTCAAACAGTTGTAACGACGTGGAGAATTACGATGGAAAAGATCGAGCAGTTTAGTGAATGTGGGAAAATTGCTATGTCAATATTTAAAATAATGTCATATATGGATCCAAACAACATTGATATCTTGGAACTTTTTTTAAGATTCGAAAATAATGAAGAAATGTTGTGGAATGCCGTGGAATTGCTAGATGCTTACTGTTTAATAAATTTATATAAAGGAATAGCCAATATTCAACGATTAGTACAAGAATGTACTAAAATATACGTAATCGAGAAAATGAGGAAGAATATGTGCTGAGACAGGCGTTAAATATATTGAAAGATACTGATTTTGTTAAAACACATAGTTAGTGTGTGGGAACAATCATCAAAATATTCCGAATTGGTGAATGAGTTTTATTACAAATCAACGTATGGTTTTATAAAGAAACTCCCATTCATCTACTAGCTTCTTATCGGAATGATGATACTGCAATTGAAAATATATTGAAAACCACGAGATGTATCGATTGTAAAGATGAATGTAACGATCATCCTTTGCACAATGCATCTAAAATGGGCAATATAATTGTGGTAAAATTTTTTTGTGGAACAAGGGGTGATGTTAAATGTCATAAATGATTGGAAATGAAATGCCTTTACACAAAGCTGCATCCAATGGCCACGATGAAGTGGTGAAATATCTCATCGATAGAGATGACACGTTAGTAAGCTTCAAAAGATATAAAAAATAAAACACCACTAGATTTGGCTATATTTAACGGTCATATTAGTGTTGTTGAAATACTAAATTCCCAGACGAATGATTCGTCTTTATTTCATGTACGTTTAAATAATGCTGTACGATTGAATGATTTCAATAAATGTGATGAAATAATCAAGAATATGGAAGAAACTAATATGATTTTATTAAAATCAATGTTTATAGAAAGCCAAGCTCTTCATATTGCTGCCACTAATTGTGATGTTAGAATGATTGATTATCTTATAAATAAGGGAATTAATGTAAATTCACGTGATAATTGTGAAAGAACACCAGTATTTTTAGCCCATGCAAACAAGAAAATGGACGCGGTAAACAAGCTCATAGAGATGGGGGCCGATCTAATAATTAATGATAAACACAGCAATACAGCTCGCCATTTTGGTGATCTTAACCAGGGGTCCCAACCTTTCGGGAAACGGGCTGCAGCAGAATTTTGAAATAAATAGTTGGTATTACCGGATGAAAAAACCTTAATAGAATCCAGTTCGAACAAATTTGCATATCTATACGGAATTTATAACTAATGTTTATGTACTATGTATGTATGTATGTGATGTAACTATGTACATAAGAAATAAAAAAATAAGAAAATATATATACAGAAAAAATTAAATACAGGCAATTTATAAATACAGGGCTTTTAATATTTTTTTTCACAACGCTAACTCTCTGAATTTACTGACTGCTAACTTTCTGAAGCATATTGTGGCAATATTATAAATTGGGAAGATGTAATAGAGTCTCCTCACAACAAATTCATAGATAATGAGACTTTTTTACAAGCTTCATATTGCCGATCAAAAGTAAAATTTTGATAATTATTTTCCAGTGCAGAAATTTGAAACTGTAAAGAAAGCCTTAGGGTAAAAAAAATCCATATGATTTTGAAAGCCCCGAATCAATTGAGTTAAACTTTGATACTTTAGAGTAGGCTAAGTTTTGCACCTTATTAGTTCATTACACTGAAGAATGATTTTCAGCAATGAAATTTGTCAACATTTTCTGAATAAGGTTACGGAAGAATTTCCACTTTTAAGTAAAAAAAGGCAATCTTGATACTATTAACTTTTACTTCAACTTATTTGTGTGATCTAGGATTTCCACTTAAAAAAAACAAAAGACAGGAACATACCCAATACTGCACCTGATATGTGTGTGTAGCATTGTCTTCCTCTGTTCCAAATTGGAATCAACTACTTATGGACAGACAAGCACATCCTTCTCATTATAATCTCTTTTACTGTTTTTCCTTTTCCATCTCTATTTGTTTAAAACCAATATTCTATTTGGTTTTTTTAAATATTTAATTTGAATTTATTTACTCGTAGTCAATAATGTATAATTTAAGCTACTTACTTAATTTTTTAATTGTGTTAATATGATTTTCTAAAGTGTCAATAAACGTAATAAAATAAAATTTTAATTTTTATATTTATTTATTTATACAAATTTTACCACAGTAATCTTACAGTTTCCCACATCGTTATTCTGGCCAATCAAGTACATTTTACATATACATACATATAGTCATGTTAGAAAATCAATACAATTAAAACAAAATATTTTAATTTTAAAAAAAAACAATTATAATGTTATGTTACAATAATAACAAAAAATAAAATTTGGAATTATCAAAATTTCATATTCAAAGCACCTCCACCAACCTCCCATAACTAACATTACACAAGTCAATGTGTACGGCAGCCTGGTTGAGTAATTTTATGGTTCTTACAACAGGAGACATGGCTAGCATGTCAGTACGAGCCATCGGGATGGACAACAAATTATGTTCCCTGAGCCTGAGGAACCTAAACTGACCTGGTACGTCAAAACCCAATTCATCAAGAATTTGCGGATTATGCACCAGGCCAATCAATAACTTGTGAAAATGTTTTCCCAAATAAAGCTGTCGACGTGACTCCAGGGAATTAAACCCTAACGCTCCTAGCAAAAAAAATGCACTTGGGTAAAGCCACGGATATCTCTTCGATTGGTGTGCTGTTTTACGACAAATATGCAAGTTTTATTTTTATTTATTTTTTAATTTTTGGCTAAAAAAAATGCACGGATGAGCCGCAAACCGGATAAGCCGCGCACGGATAAGAGGGAGTTTACTGTATAATAATGTAGCGTGGGCAGGAAGTGTGGTTCCGTAAATGGAGAGAAACGCAGTAGTATGGTTGTAAGTGGTTTATTGGTTGGAGCCGAACGGTCCGTTCGCTCCAAGCCGCCGAGCCATTCGAATGGCTTCTGTGATTGTGGGTAATATTTTATCGATGGTTCCGGGGAGAAACTCCCCATGCCTATCTATCTAACGATTTAAATGGGATCTTGCTTGCGGTGATGAATTTTGGTGTGCGCTGGCTACTGCGCACTGTTTGATGTAATATCTGAAACACTAAGAAAGATAATGTGGCTTAAAGTATGGGCAATTCTTCATTGTCGTAGTCAGCTTCTGGAACACTAAGGAGGATTGTTTGGTTCTTATTATTACCGTAGCGGTCAAAAAAAAAGTGTCCACTTTCAAATTATGGTAAAAGCAGGTATACTTTTTTTTTTGGGTGCTGGTGATTTGTTTAAAACCAGTTTATTTTATGAATACAATCCTTTTCTTTAATTTAAGTCAGTTTAGTCGTGACTTTTGGCTCGTTCATATCGTCCATGTGCTGTTTACTTAAAACTATGCCAAATTATCTTAAACTGACCATTGCGCAAAAGTCAAAATTTTGGCTTTGGCGTCCAAAAACGTCAGTTCCCGGTCTATCACTAGTCAAGTTGGAGGCAACAAGACATCGGTGCTCAAATTTTTGAATAAAAGATTTTGAATAAAGAATTTGAATAAAATTTTTTATTTTACATAATATTAAGCCTCAAATGATATCAAATCATCGAAAATATATTTATGTAACACTAATCATTCAAAATTGTTGGACAGAAATTATTTAGAGCAAATTAATTTAAAAAAATACGCATTTTAAAGTGGACACTTTTTTTTTTGACCGCTACTGTATTAGCTTTTTTTTATTATTTTGTTTTTTTTAGTATGTTAGTAGACTTATGAGCTACCTATGAACTACCTTATGAGTAGACTTACCATAAAATTTTCTTTTCAAACCGGGACACCTCCGAGAATTTTCTTGAAGTAGTTAGTGAGCCACTTTTATGTGATTTTAGATTGAGAAAAGTATATTCAGCTAAGTATTTACGATTCAAAAAAAGGGCTAAGTAATGAATTGGTTGACAAAAAAAAAAAAAATTAGTAATAATTTTTAATTACTCTTAATTGAACATAACTTATTATTAAAAAAAAGTTAACAATATTTATCACTAGCGTGAACTTTTTTTGAAAATTCTTTGTTATTTTTAATCGCGTCGAAAAAAATTCACTACAATTTAGTTCACAGCTAACATTGCAGCGCAATAAAGCTTTTACAGTTGATAAAAGCATTTTACCTCTTTCTTCAGACCATATGTTATTTATTCATTATTGAAAAAATCCTTTCAACCGGTGCAGATGTGCCTAGCATGCTGAAAATGTATTCTATAATTTGGACAAGATTGGGCAACGAAATGTTCTTTTCTTTGAAATGATCGAATAGTTTTATCCATTTTTTCTTCGCAACTTGCATTTTTCCAAATGGTATAAGTTCGCAGAACAAAACCTTTGCAATCACCACTTCATCAAACAGTTCATCCATGTTTATTGCACTATTTGCAAGAGTCTCATTAATTTTTTCACCTGATGCTTCAATTTCAGACCATTTTAATTCATTGTTGTTTATCCAAACAAACGATTCTGCTCCACCAAGACTATTTTCCCATAATTCAATGTAAGAAAAGACATCGATTATAAAATTTTGTAAACTCTTGTAGGATTGTATTAATATTAATATTTCCATTATTTTCCCGTATTCTAAAAAAGCTTTTTTTTCTTCTTGTGGTATAAATTTATTTTCACGCCTTTCCTCAAGTTCAATGACAATATCAGCTGCACGCCCACCACGATCCACCGAAAATTCCGAATCACATTTCACTTTGTCAATATGACCACGAATTTTTTTTCAAAACGGATAATCCCGGCTAAATTCATCAGAAAATACAATACTTTTTTTTTGGCATATTGGGAGTTAAATTAATTTAATGTACAGTAAAAAATAATTGCAACAACACGCCAAAACAAACACTGACTCGAGAAAATTACATACACAATCTGAAAAATTTGCATGCGCAAACCGTTGCACAAAATTGCGCATGCGTGGTGGCTTAGCAACTGACGAATTTGCGTGATACCGTTTATTTTAAATTTTTTTTTCCAAATGACCGGGACAAAATGACAAACTGGCCGGGACACTAGGGACACTGGGCTCAAACCGGGACAGTCCCGGTCAAAACGGGACGTATGGTAAGCCTACTTATGAGCTACTTATCATTAGGGTCTGTGTCTGTGTGGAGTATGTATATTGGCCTTGTACAAAGCGAGATCTTTGGCTCACCGAGTGTTTTGATGAGCGGATTGTCTACTCTGGAGAGAGACTTGAAGTAGTTCACAGCTAGTCTGTGTATATGGGTGTTGACGGTTTCCGTGTTTAGGTCACTGAATAATACTATTCCTGGTGTACCTTTACCACCATCAAAGATCCTCGATCAATTGGCGGACTTCTTGTTTCTTGGCAACGGTGTTCTTCTCGGTGCTTGTTTAATCGGTCTGGCTTCGCCTACGTCGATTGTGTGCACCGCTGTGTCGGTCCGACCGTGGTCATCTTGGTTGCGCGCAAAAGCCTTTGATTTTTTCCGCAACATTTCGGCCAGTTGCTGCCTGGCCGAAATGAATTCGGAGTTGAAGATCGTTGGATGTGGTATTCATCAATGCGGCGATTTTCGGGTGTGACGATTCCTGGATGGTCCTCCGAATTTTTACTACTACTTTCGGCTCCGTTAGAAATATGTCCGTCTGGGCATGCCTTTAAAAATCCACTCCTAAAGAACGCTGTCGCGAATCGCTGCAACTGCGACTTCCCATGTGAATGTTTTAGTTTGGATTTCGATTTTAACGCGTATCCATTTGTTGATATGGAGATATGCATCTGACGCTTGCCGTGCCTTCGTATAGCGCCCTTTTATGACTTCAAACTGGTCGTGAGTAATTCGGGCGAAAAAAGCCGTGTTTATAACGGTTATTTCTGACCCGGTGTCACACACCATATGACACGGTATTCCACCTATTTTTCCTTTCCTTTTTTTTTTTTTTGGAACTTTTGAACTTTTTTTTGAATTTTTTTTTTTGGATTTTTTCAACTTTTTTTCTATGAATATATTTTTTGATAATTTTTTTTTCGGTTTTTTGGATTTTCCAACTTTTTTTTTGGAACTTTTTTGATTTTTTTTTTTGGATTTTTTCAACTTATTTCTATCAATATATTTTTGAAAATTTTTTTTTTTCGGTTTATTTGGAATTTTCCAACTTTTTTTTTTGGATTTTTTTTGTAACTTTTGAACTTTTGAACTTTTTTTTGAATTTTTTTTTTTGGATTTTTTCAACTTTGGATACCCCCCTAAAGCCATGCCCTCAACCACCCCCCCCAGACGCCCCTACTTTAACGGCACCTTTTCAGCACTCGAAAAAAGCTATGCCCGCCCCTCACCACCCCCCCAGACCTCCCTGCCCCTACGGAACCTTTTCTGCACTCCCGAAAGCTATGCCGGCCCCTCACCACCCCACAGACCCCCTACCCCTACGGCACCTTTTCAGCACTCCCGAAAAGTTATGCTGGCCCCTTTTTTTACCCCCCAGATCCAAAATTTCAAATA